>CAXIWQ010000063.1:0-109704 GCA_964036275.1 Litoditis marina
AAGCCAAAGAGTCGATAACCGCGTTAATTCGTATTTCGTGGCTGTGCGCCACAGAATATATAGTCGTCTTAGGTTCTTGTAGCTGTGAGCAACACACTTGGTAGCCGTATGAACTGTTCTCTGTAACTGCAAGCCAAAGAGTCGATAACCGCGTTAATTCGTATTTTGTGGCTGTGCGCCACAGAATAGATTGTCGTATTAGGTTTTTGTAGCTGGGAGCAACAGACTTGATAGCCGTATAAACTTTTTCTCTGTAGCTGCAAGCCAATGAGTCGATAACCGCGTTAATTCGTATTTCGTGGCTGTGCGCCACAGAATAGATAGTCGTATTAGGTTTTTGTAGCTGGGAGCAACAGACTTGATAGCCGTATAAACTTTTTCCTGTAGCTGCAAGGCAAAGAGTCAATAGCCGCGTTAATTTGTCTTTTGTGGCTGTGCGCCACAGAATATAAAGTCGTATTAGGTTTTTGTAGCTGGGAGCAACAGACTTGATAGCCGTATGATTTTTTTTTTCTGTAGCTGCAAGGCAAAGAGTCAATAACCGCGTTGATTTGTATTTTGTGGCTGTGCGCCACAGAATATTCAGTCGTATTAGGTTCTTGTAGCTGTGAGCAACACACTTGATAGCCGTATAAGCTTTTTTTTCTGTGGCTGCAAGGCAAAGAGTCAATACCCGCGTTGAATCGTATTTTGTGGCTGTGCGCCACAGCATAGATTGTCGTATTAGGTTTTTGTAGCTGGGAGCAACAGACTTGATAGCCGTATGAACTGTTCTCAGTAGCTGCAAGGCAAAGAGTCAATAACCGCGTTAATTTGTCTTTTGTGGCTGTGCGCCACAGAATATATAGTCGTCTTAGGTTCTTGTAGCTGTGAGCAACACACTTGATAGCCGTATAAGCTTTTTTTCTGTAGCTGCAAGCCACAGAGTCAATAACCGCGTCAATTCGTACTTTGTGGTTGTGCACCACAGAATAGATTGTCGTATTAGGTTTTTGTAGCTGGGAGCAACAGACTTGATAGCCGTGTAAACTTTTTTCTGTAGCTGCAAGCCAAAGAGTCGATAACCGCGTTAATTCGTATTTCGTGGCTGTGCGCCACAGAATATATAGTCGTCTTAGGTTCTTGTAGCTGTGAGCAACACACTTGGTAGCCGTATGAACTGTTCTCTGTAACTGCAAGCCAAAGAGTCGATAACCGCGTTAATTCGTATTTTGTGGCTGTGCGCCACAGAATAGATTGTCGTATTAGGTTTTTGTAGCTGGGAGCAACAGACTTGATAGCCGTATAAACTTTTTTTCTGTAGCTGCAAGCCAATGAGTCGATAACCGCGTTAATTCGTATTTCGTGGCTGTGCGCCACAGAATAGATAGTCGTATTAGGTTTTTGTAGCTGGGAGCAACAGACTTGATAGCCGTATGATTTTTTCCTGTAGCTGCAAGGCAAAGAGTCAATAGCCGCGTTAATTTGTCTTTTGTGGCTGTGCGCCACAGAATATAAAGTCGTATTAGGTTTTTGTAGCTGGGAGCAACAGACTTGATAGCCGTATGATTTTTTTCTCTGTAGCTGCAAGGCAAAGAGTCAATAACCGCGTTGATTTGTATTTTGTGGCTGTGCACCACAGAATATTCAGTCGTATTAGGTTCTTGTAGCTGTGAGCAACACACTTGATAGCCGTATAAGCTTTTTTTTCTGTGGCTGCAAGGCAAAGAGTCAATACCCGCGTTGATTCGTATTTTGTGGCTGTGCGCCACTGCATAGATTGTCGTATTAGGTTTTTGTAGCTGGGAGCAACAGACTTGATAGCCGTATGAACTGTTCTCAGTAGCTGCAAGGCAAAGAGTCAATAACCGCGTTAATTTGTCTTTTGTGGCTGTGCGCCACAGAATATATAGTCGTCTTAGGTTCTTGTAGCTGTGAGCAACACACTTGGTAGCCGTATAAGCTTTTTTTCTGTAGCTGCAAGCCATAGAGTCAATAACCGCGTTAATTCGTACTTTCTGGTCGTGCATCACAGGAAAGATAGTTGTATTAAGTTTTTGTAGCTGGGAGAAACAGATTTGATAGCCGTATGAACTGTTCTCTGTAACTGCAAGCCAAAGAGTCGATAACAGCGTTGATTCGTATTTTGTGGCTGTGCGCCACAGAATAGATTGTCGTATTAGGTTTTTGTAGCTGGGAGCAACAGACTTGATAGCCGTATAAACTTTTTTTCTGTAGCTGCAAGCCAATGAGTCGATAACCGCGTTAATTCGTATTTCGTGGCTGTGCGCCACAGAATAGATTGTCGTATTAGGTTTTTGTAGCTGGGAGCAACAGACTTGATAGCCGTATAAACTTTTTTTCTGTAGCTGCAAGCCAATGAGTCGATAACCGCGTTAATTCGTATTTCGTGGCTGTGCGCCACAGAATAGATAGTCGTATTAGGTTTTTGTAGCTGGGAGCAACAGACTTGATAGCCGTATGATTTTTTCCTGTAGCTGCAAGGCAAAGAGTCAATAGCCGCGTTAATTTGTCTTTTGTGGCTGTGCGCCACAGAATATAAAGTCGTATTAGGTTTTTGTAGCTGGGAGCAACAGACTTGATAGCCGTATGATTTTTTTCTCTGTAGCTGCAAGGCAAAGAGTCAATAACCGCGTTGATTTGTATTTTGTGGCTGTGCACCACAGAATATTCAGTCGTATTAGGTTCTTGTAGCTGTGAGCAACACACTTGATAGCCGTATAAGCTTTTTTTTCTGTGGCTGCAAGGCAAAGAGTCAATACCCGCGTTGATTCGTATTTTGTGGCTGTGCGCCACAGCATAGATTGTCGTATTAGGTTTTTGTAGCTGGGAGCAACAGACTTGATAGCCGTATGAACTGTTCTCAGTAGCTGCAAGGCAAAGAGTCAATAACCGCGTTAATTTGTCTTTTGTGGCTGTGCGCCACAGAATATATAGTCGTCTTAGGTTCTTGTAGCTGTGAGCAACACACTTGGTAGCCGTATAAGCTTTTTTTCTGTAGCTGCAAGCCATAGAGTCAATAACCGCGTTAATTCGTACTTTCTGGTCGTGCATCACAGGAAAGATAGTTGTATTAAGTTTTTGTAGCTGGGAGAAACAGATTTGATAGCCGTATGAACTGTTCTCTGTAACTGCAAGCCAAAGAGTCGATAACAGCGTTGATTCGTATTTTGTGGCTGTGCGCCACAGAATAGATTGTCGTATTAGGTTTTTGTAGCTGGGAGCAACAGACTTGATAGCTGTATAAACTTTTCTTCTGTAGCTGCAAGGCAAAGAGTCAATAACCGCGTTAATTCGTTTTTTGTGGCTGTGCGCCACAGAATATTCAGTCGTATTAGGTTCTTGTAGCTGTGAGCAACACACTTGATAGCCGTATAAGCTTTTTTTCTGTAGCTGCAAGCCACAGAGTCAATAACCGCGTCAATTCGTACTTTGTGGTTGTGCACCACTGAATAGATTGTCGTATTAGGTTTTTGTAGCTGGGAGCAACAGACTTGATAGCCGTATGAACTGTTTTCTGTAGCTGCAAGCCAAAGAGTCGATAACCGCGTTAATTCGTATTTCGTGGCTGTGCGCCACAGAATATATAGTCGTCTTAGGTTCTTGTAGCTGTGAGCAACACACTTGGTAGCCGTATGAACTGTTCTCTGTAACTGCAAGCCAAAGAGTCGATAACCGCGTTAATTCGTATTTTGTGGATGTGCGCCACAGAATAGATTGTCGTATTAGGTTTTTGTAGCTGGGAGCAACAGACTTGATAGCCGTATAAACTTTTTTTCTGTAGCTGCAAGCCAATGAGTCGATAACCGCGTTAATTCGTATTTCGTGGCTGTGCGCCACAGAATAGATAGTCGTATTAGGTTTTTGTAGCTGGGAGCAACAGACTTGATAGCCGTATAAACTTTTTCCTGTAGCTGCAAGGCAAAGAGTCAATAGCCGCGTTAATTTGTCTTTTGTGGCTGTGCGCCACAGAATATAAAGTCGTATTAGGTTTTTGTAGCTGGGAGCAACAGACTTGATAGCCGTATGATTTTTTTTTCTGTAGCTGCAAGGCAAAGAGTCAATAACCGCGTTGATTTGTATTTTGTGGCTGTGCGCCACAGAATATTCAGTCGTATTAGGTTCCTGTAGCTGTGAGCAACACACTTGATAGCCGTATAAGCTTTTTTTTCTGTGGCTGCAAGGCAAAGAGTCAATACCCGCGTTGATTCGTATTTTGTGGCTGTGCGCCACAGCATAGATTGTCGTATTAGGTTTTTGTAGCTGGGAGCAACAGACTTGATAGCCGTATGAACTGTTCTCAGTAGCTGCAAGCCAAAGAGTCGATAACCGCGTTAATTCGTATTTCGTGGCTGTGCGCCACAGAATATATAGTCGTCTTAGGTTCTTGTAGCTGTGAGCAACACACTTGGTAGCCGTATGAACTGTTCTCTGTAACTGCAAGCCAAAGAGTCGATAACCGCGTTAATTCGTATTTTGTGGCTGTGCGCCACAGAATAGATTGTCGTATTAGGTTTTTGTAGCTGGGAGCAACAGACTTGATAGCCGTATAAGCTTTTTTTCTGTATCTGCAAGCCACAGAGTCAATAACCGCGTTAATTCGTACTTTCTGGTTGTGCACCACAGGAAAGATAGTTGTATTAAGTTTTTGTAGCTGGGAGCAACAGATTTGATAGCCGTATGAACTGTTCTCTGTAACTGCAAGCCAAAGAGTCGATAACCGCGTTAATTCGTATTTTGTGGCTGTGCGCCACAGAATAGATTGTCGTATTAGGTTTTTGTAGCTGAAAGCAACAGACTTGATAGCCGTATAAACTTTTTTCTGTAGCTGCAAGGCAAAGAGTCAATAACCGCGTTAATTTGTCTTTTGTGGCTGTGCGCCACAGAATATAAAGTCGTATTAGGTTTTTGTAGCTGGGAGCAACAGACTTGATAGCCGTATGATTTTTTTTTCTGTAGCTGCAAGGCAAAGAGTCAATAACCGCGTAAATTCGTATTTCGTGGCTGTGCGCCACAGAATAGATAGTCGTATTACTTTCTTGTAGCTGGGAGCAACAGACTTGATAGCTGTATAAACTTTTCTTCTGTAGCTGCAAGGCAAAGAGTCAATAACAGCCACAAAATACGAATTAACGCGGTTATTGACTCTTTGCCTTGCAGCTACAGAAAAAAAATCATACGGCTACCAAGTGTGTTGCTCACAGCTACAAGAACCTAATACGACTGAATATTCTGTGGCGCACAGCCACAAAAAACGAATTAACGCGGTTATTGACTCTTTGCCTTGCAGCTACAGAAGAAAAGTTTATACAGCTATCAAGTCTGTTGTTCCCAGCTACAAAAACCTAATACGACAATCTATTCTGTGGCGCACAGCCACAAAATACGAATTAACGCTGTTATCGACTCTTTGGCTTGCAGTTACAGAGAACAGTTCATACGGCTATCAAATCTGTTTCTCCCAGCTACAAAAACTTAATACAACTATCTTTCCTGTGATGCACGACCAGAAAGTACGAATTAACGCGGTTATTGACTCTGTGGCTTGCAGCTACAGAAAAAAAAACTTATACGGCTACCAAGTGTGTTGCTCACAGCTACAAGAACCTAAGACGACTATATATTCTGTGGCGCACAGCCACAAAAGACAAATTAACGCGGTTATTGACTCTTTGCCTTGCAGCTACTGAGAACAGTTCATACGGCTATCAAGTCTGTTGCTCCCAGCTACAAAAACCTAATACGACAATCTATGCTGTGGCGCACAGCCACAAAATACGAATCAACGCGGGTATTGACTCTTTGCCTTGCAGCCACAGGAAAAAAATATTATACGGCTATCAAGTGTGTTGCTCACAGCTACAAGAACCTAATACGACTGAATATTCTGTGGCGCACAGCCACAAAATACAAATCAACGCGGTTATTGATTCTTTGCCTTGCAGCTACAGAAAAAAAATCATACGGCTATCAAGTCTGTTGCTCCCAGCTACAAAAACCTAATACGACTTTATATTCTGTGGCGCACAGCCACAAAAGACAAATTAACGCGGCTATTGACTCTTTGCCTTGCAGCTACAGGAAAAAGTTTATACGGCTATCAAGTCTGTTGCTCCCAGCTACAAAAACCTAATACGACTATCTATTCTGTGGCGCACAGCCACGAAATACGAATTAACGCGGTTATCGACTCATTGGCTTGCAGCTACAGAAAAAAAGTTTATACGGCTATCAAGTCTGTTGCTCCCAGCTACAAAAACCTAATACGACAATCTATTCTGTGGCGCACAGCCACAAAATACGAATTAACGCGGTTATCGACTCTTTGGCTTGCAGGTTGGTTAGTCTAGGAGAACAGTTCATACGGCTACCAAGTGTGTTGCTCACAGCTACAAGAACCTAAGACGACTATATATTCTGTGGCGCACAGCCACGAAATACGAATTAACGCGGTTATCGACTCTTTGGCTTGCAGCTACAGAAAAAAGTTTACACGGCTATCAAGTCTGTTGCTCCCAGCTACAAAAACCTAATACGACAATCTATTCTGTGGTGCACAACCACAAAGTACGAATTGACGCGGTTATTGACTCTGTGGCTTGCAGCTACAGAAAAAAAGCTTATACGGCTATCAAGTGTGTTGCTCACAGCTACAAGAACCTAAGACGACTATATATTCTGTGGCGCACAGCCACAAAAGACAAATTAACGCGGTTATTGACTCTTTGCCTTGCAGCTACTGAGAACAGTTCATACGGCTATCAAGTCTGTTGCTCCCAGCTACAAAAACCTAATACGACAATCTATGCTGTGGCGCACAGCCACAAAATACGAATCAACGCGGGTATTGACTCTTTGCCTTGCAGCCACAGAAAAAAAAGCTTATACGGCTATCAAGTGTGTTGCTCACAGCTACAGGAACCTAATACGACTGAATATTCTGTGGCGCACAGCCACAAAATACAAATCAACGCGGTTATTGACTCTTTGCCTTGCAGCTACAGAAAAAAAAATCATACGGCTATCAAGTCTGTTGCTCCCAGCTACAAAAACCTAATACGACTTTATATTCTGTGGCGCACAGCCACAAAAGACAAATTAACGCGGCTATTGACTCTTTGCCTTGCAGCTACAGGAAAAAGTTTATACGGCTATCAAGTCTGTTGCTCCCAGCTACAAAAACCTAATACGACTATCTATCCTGTGGCGCACAGCCACGAAATACGAATTAACGCGGTTATCGACTCATTGGCTTGCAGCTACAGAAAAAAAGTTTATACGGCTATCAAGTCTGTTGCTCCCAGCTACAAAAACCTAATACGACAATCTATTCTGTGGCGCACATCCACAAAATACGAATTAACGCGGTTATCGACTCTTTGGCTTGCAGTTACAGAGAACAGTTCATACGGCTACCAAGTGTGTTGCTCACAGCTACAAGAACCTAAGACGACTATATATTCTGTGGCGCACAGCCACGAAATACGAATTAACGCGGTTATCGACTCTTTGGCTTGCAGCTACAGAAAACAGTTCATACGGCTATCAAGTCTGTTGCTCCCAGCTACAAAAACCTAATACGACAATCTATTCTGTGGTGCACAACCACAAAGTACGAATTGACGCGGTTATTGACTCTGTGGCTTGCAGCTACAGAAAAAAAGCTTATACGGCTATCAAGTGTGTTGCTCACAGCTACAAGAACCTAATACGACTGAATATTCTGTGGCGCACAGCCACAAAAAACGAATTAACGCGGTTATTGACTCTTTGCCTTGCAGCTACAGAAGAAAAGTTTATACAGCTATCAAGTCTGTTGCTCCCAGCTACAAAAACCTAATACGACAATCTATTCTGTGGCGCACAGCCACAAAATACGAATTAACGCTGTTATCGACTCTTTGGCTTGCAGTTACAGAGAACAGTTCATACGGCTATCAAATCTGTTTCTCCCAGCTACAAAAACTTAATACAACTATCTTTCCTGTGATGCACGACCAGAAAGTACGAATTAACGCGGTTATTGACTCTATGGCTTGCAGCTACAGAAAAAAAGCTTATACGGCTACCAAGTGTGTTGCTCACAGCTACAAGAACCTAAGACGACTATATATTCTGTGGCGCACAGCCACAAAAGACAAATTAACGCGGTTATTGACTCTTTGCCTTGCAGCTACTGAGAACAGTTCATACGGCTATCAAGTCTGTTGCTCCCAGCTACAAAAACCTAATACGACAATCTATGCTGTGGCGCACAGCCACAAAATACGAATCAACGCGGGTATTGACTCTTTGCCTTGCAGCCACAGAAAAAAAAGCTTATACGGCTATCAAGTGTGTTGCTCACAGCTACAAGAACCTAATACGACTGAATATTCTGTGGCGCACAGCCACAAAATACAAATCAACGCGGTTATTGACTCTTTGCCTTGCAGCTACAGAGAAAAAAATCATACGGCTATCAAGTCTGTTGCTCCCAGCTACAAAAACCTAATACGACTTTATATTCTGTGGCGCACAGCCACAAAAGACAAATTAACGCGGCTATTGACTCTTTGCCTTGCAGCTACAGGAAAAAATCATACGGCTATCAAGTCTGTTGCTCCCAGCTACAAAAACCTAATACGACTATCTATTCTGTGGCGCACAGCCACGAAATACGAATTAACGCGGTTATCAACTCATTGGCTTGCAGCTACAGAAAAAAAGTTTATACGGCTATCAAGTCTGTTGCTCCCAGCTACAAAAACCTAATACGACAATCTATTCTGTGGCGCACAGCCACAAAATACGAATTAACGCGGTTATCGACTCTTTGGCTTGCAGTTACAGAGAACAGTTCATACGGCTACCAAGTGTGTTGCTCACAGCTACAAGAACCTAAGACGACTATATATTCTGTGGCGCACAGCCACGAAATACGAATTAACGCGGTTATCGACTCTTTGGCTTGCAGCTACAGAAAAAAGTTTACACGGCTATCAAGTCTGTTGCTCCCAGCTACAAAAACCTAATACGACAATCTATTCTGTGGTGCACAACCACAAAGTACGAATTGACGCGGTTATTGACTCTGTGGCTTGCAGCTACAGAAAAAAAAGCTTATACGGCTATCAAGTGTGTTGCTCACAGCTACAAGAACCTAAGACGACTATATATTCTGTGGCGCACAGCCACAAAAGACAAATTAACGCGGTTATTGACTCTTTGCCTTGCAGCTACTGAGAACAGTTCATACGGCTATCAAGTCTGTTGCTCCCAGCTACAAAAACCTAATACGACAATCTATGCTGTGGCGCACAGCCACAAAATACGATTCAACGCGGGTATTGACTCTTTGCCTTGCAGCCACAGAAAAAAAAGCTTATACGGCTATCAAGTGTGTTGCTCACAGCTACAAGAACCTAATACGACTGAATATTCTGTGGCGCACAGCCACAAAATACAAATCAACGCGGTTATTGACTCTTTGCCTTGCAGCTACAGAAAAAAAAATCATACGGCTATCAAGTCTGTTGCTCCCAGCTACAAAAACCTAATACGACTTTATATTCTGTGGCGCACAGCCACAAAAGACAAATTAACGCGGCTATTGACTCTTTGCCTTGCAGCTACAGGAAAAAGTTTATACGGCTATCAAGTCTGTTGCTCCCAGCTACAAAAACCTAATACGACTATCTATTCTGTGGCGCACAGCCACGAAATACGAATTAACGCGGTTATCGACTCATTGGCTTGCAGCTACAGAGAAAAAGTTTATACGGCTATCAAGTCTGTTGCTCCCAGCTACAAAAACCTAATACGACAATCTATTCTGTGGCGCACAGCCACAAAATACGAATTAACGCGGTTATCGACTCTTTGGCTTGCAGTTACAGAGAACAGTTCATACGGCTACCAAGTGTGTTGCTCACAGCTACAAGAACCTAAGACGACTATATATTCTGTGGCGCACAGCCACGAAATACGAATTAACGCGGTTATCGACTCTTTGGCTTGCAGCTACAGAAAAAAGTTTACACGGCTATCAAGTCTGTTGCTCCCAGCTACAAAAACCTAATACGACAACCTATTCTGTGGTGCACAACCACAAAGTACGAATTGACGCGGTTATTGACTCTGTGGCTTGCAGCTACAGAAAAAAAGCTTATACGGCTATCAAGTGTGTTGCTCACAGCTACAAGAACCTAAGACGACTATATATTCTGTGGCGCACAGCCACAAAAGACAAATTAACGCGGTTATTGACTCTTTGCCTTGCAGCTACTGAGAACAGTTCATACGGCTATCAAATATGTTGCTCCCAGCTACAAACACCTAATACGACAATCTATGCTGTGGCGCACAGCCACAAAATACGAATCAACGCGGTTATTGACTCTTTGCCTTGCAGCCACAGAAAAAAACATCATACGGCTATCAAGTCTGTTGCTCCCAGCTACAAAAACCTAATACGACAATCTATTATGAGGTGCACAACCACAAAGTACGAATTGACGCGGTTATTGACTCTTTGCCTTGCAGCTACAGAAAAAAAAATCATACGGCTATCAAGTCTGTTGCTCCCAGCTACAAAAACCTAATACGACTTTATATTCTGTGGCGCACAGCCACAAAAGACAAATTAACGCGGCTATTGACTCTTTGCCTTGCAGCTACAGGAAAAAGTTTATACGGCTATCAAGTCTGTTGCTCCCAGCTACAAAAACCTAATACGACTATCTATTCTGTGGCGCACAGCCACGAAATACGAATTAACGCGGTTATCGACTCATTGGCTTGCAGCTACATAAAAAAAGTTTATACGGCTATCAAGTCTGTTGCTCCCAGCTACAAAAACCTAATACGACAATCTATTCTGTGGCGCACAGTCACAAAATACGAATTAACGCGGTTATCGACTCATTGGCTTGCAGCTACAGAAAAAAAGTTTATACGGCTATCAAGTCTGTTGCTCCCAGCTACAAAAACCTAATACGACAATCTATTCTGTGGCGCACAGCCACAAAATACGAATTAACGCGGTCATCGACTCTTTGGCTTGCAGTTACAGAGAACAGTTCATACGGCTACCAAGTGTGTTGCTCACAGCTACAAGAACCTAAGACGACTATATATTCTGTGGCGCACAGCCACGAAATACGAATTAACGCGGTTATCGACTCTTTGGCTTGCAGCTACAGAAAACAGTTCATACGGCTATCAAGTCTGTTGCTCCAGCTACAAAAACCTAATACGACAATCTATTCTGTGGTGCACAACCACAAAGTACGAATTGACGCGGTTATTGACTCTGTGGCTTGCAGCTACAGAAAAAAAGCTTATACGGCTATCAAGTGTGTTGCTCACAGCTACAAGAACCTAATACGACTGAATATTCTGTGGCGCACAGCCACAAAAGACGAATTAACGCGGTTATTGACTCTTTGCCTTGCAGCTACAGAAAAAAAGGTTATACAGCTATCAAGTCTGTTGCTCCCAGCTACAAAAACCTAATACGACAATCTATTCTGTGGCGCACAGCCACAAAATACGAATTAACGCTGTTATCGACTCTTTGGCTTGCAGTTACAGAGAACAGTTCATACGGCTATCAAATCTGTTTCTCCCAGCTACAAAAACTTAATACAACTATCTTTCCTGTGATACACAATCAGAAAGTACGAATTAACGCGGTTATTGACTCTGTGGCTTGCAGCTACAGAAAAAAGCTTATACGGCTACCAAGTGTGTTGCTCACAGCTACAAGAACCTAAGACGACTATATATTCTGTGGCGCACAGCCACAAAAGACAAATTAACGCGGTTATTGACTCTTTGCCTTGCAGCTACTGAGAACAGTTCATACGGCTATCAAGTCTGTTGCTCCCAGCTACAAAAACCTAATACGACAATCTATGCTGTGGCGCACAGCCACAAAATACGAATCAACGCGGTTATTGACTCTTTGCCTTGCAGCCACAGAAAAAAAAATCATACGGCTATCAAGTCTGTTGCTCCCAGCTACAAAAACCTAATACGACAATCTATTCTGAGGTGCACAACCACAAAGTACGAATTGACGCGGTTATTGACTCTGTGGCTTGCAGCTACAGAAAAAAGCTTATACGGCTATCAAGTGTGTTGCTCACAGCTACAAGAACCTAATACGACTGAATATTCTGTGGCGCACAGCCACAAAATACAAATCAACGCGGTTATTGACTCTTTGCCTTGCAGCTACAGAAAAAAAAATTATACGGCTATCAAGTCTGTTGCTCCCAGCTACAAAAACCTAATACGACTTTATATTCTGTGGCGCACAGCCACAAAAAGACAAATTAACGCGGCCATTGACTCTTTGCCTTGCAGCTACAGGAAAAAGTTATACGGCTATCAAGTCTGTTGCTCCCAGCTACAAAAACCTAATACGACTATCTATTCTGTGGCGCACAGCCACGAAATACGAATTAACGCGGTTATCGACTCATTGGCTTGTAGCTACAGAAAAAAAGTTTATACGGCTATCAAGTCTGTTGCTCCCAGCTACAAAAACCTAATACGACAATCTATTCTGTGGCGCACAGCCACAAAATACGAATTAACGCGGTTATCGACTATTTGGCTTGCAGTTACAGAAAAAAAGCTTATACGGCTACCAAGTGTGTTGCTCACAGCTACAAGAACCTAAGACGACTATATATTCTGTGGCGCACAGCCACAAAGACAAATTAACGCGGTTATTGACTCTTTGCCTTGCAGCTACTGAGAACAGTTCATACGGCTATCAAATATGTTGCTCCCAGCTACAAACACCTAATACGACAATCTATGCTGTGGCGCACAGCCACCAAATACGAATCAACGCGGTTATTGACTCTTTGCTTGCAGCCACAGAAAAAAAAAACATACGGCTATCAAGTCTGTTGCTCCCAGCTACAAAAACCTAATACGACAATCTATTCTGAGGTGCACAACCACAAAGTACGAATTGACGCGGTTATTGACTCTTTGCCTTGCAGCTACAGAAAAAAAATCATACGGCTATCAAGTCTGTTGCTCCCAGCTACAAAAACCTAATACGACTTTATATTCTGTGGCGCACAGCCACAAAAGACAAATTAACGCGGCTATTGACTCTTTGCCTTGCAGCTACAGGAAAAAGTTTATACGGCTATCAAGTCTGTTGCTCCCAGCTACAAAAACCTAATACGACTATCTATTCTGTGGCGCACAGCCACGAAATACGAATTAACGCGGTTATCGACTCATTGGCTTGCAGCTACAGAAAAAAAAGTTTATACGGCTATCAAGTCTGTTGCTCCCAGCTACAAAAACCTAATACGACAATCTATTCTGTGGCGCACAGCCACAAAATACGAATTAACGCGGTTATCGACTCATTGGCTTGCAGCTACAGAAAAAAAGTTTATACGGCTATCAAGTCTGTTGCTCCCAGCTACAAAAACCTAATACGACTATATATTCTGTGGTGCACAACCACAAAGTACGAATTGACGCGGTTATTGACTCTGTGGCTTGCAGCTACAGAAAAAAAGCTTATACGGCTATCAAGTCTGTTGCTCCCAGCTACAAAAACCTAATACGACTTTATATTCTGTGGCGCACAGCCACAAAAGACAAATTAACGCGGTTATTGACTCTTTGCCTTGCAGCTACAGAAAAAAAGTTTATACGGCTATCAAGTCTGTTGCTCCCAGCTACAAAAACCTAATACGACTATCTATTCTGTGGCGCACAGCCACGAAATACGAATTGACGCGGTTATCGACTCATTGGCGTGCAGCTACAGAAAAAAAGTTTATACGGCTATCAAGTGTGTTGCTCACAGCTACAAGAACCTAATACGACTGAATATTCTGTGGCGCACAGCCACAAAAGACAAATTAACGCGGTTATTGACTCTTTGCCTTGCAGCTACAGAGAACAGTTCATACGGCTATCAAATCTGTTGCTCCCAGCTACAAAAACCTATTACGACAATCTATTCTGTGGCGCACAGCCACAAAATACGAATTAACGCGGTTATTGACTCTTTGCCTTGCAGCTACAGAAAAAAAAAATCATACGGCTATCAAGTCTGTTGCTCCCAGCTACAAAAACCTAATACGACTTTATATTCTGTGGCGCACAGCCACAAAAGACAAATTAACGCGGTTATTGACTCTTTGCCTTGCAGCTACAGAAAAAAGTTTATACGGCTATCAAGTCTGTTGCTTTCAGCTACAAAACCTAATACGACAATCTATTCTGTGGCGCACAGCCACAAAATACGAATTAACGCGGTTATCGACTCTTTGGCTTGCAGCTACTGAGAACAGTTCATACGGCTATAAAATCTGTTGCTCCCAGCTACAAAAACCTAATACGACAATCTATTCTGTGGCGCACAGCCACAAAATACGAACCAACGCGGTTATTGACTCTTTGCCTTGCAGCTACAGAAAAAAAAATCATACGGCTATCAAGTCTGTTGCTCCCAGCTACAAAAACCTAATACGACTTTATATTCTGTGGCGCACAGCCACAAAAGACAAATTAACGCGGCTATTGACTCTTTGCCTTGCAGCTACTGAGAACAGTTTATACGGCTATCAAATATGTTGCTCCCAGCTACAAACACCTAATACGACAATCTATTCTGTGGCGCACAGTCACAAAATACGAATCAACGCGGTTATTGACTCTTTGCCTTGCAGCCACAGAAAAAAAAATCATACGGCTATCAAGTCTGTTGCTCCCAGCTACAAAAACCTAATACGACAATCTATTCTGAGGTGCACAACCACAAAGTACGAATTGACGCGGTTATTGACTCTTTGCCTTGCAGCTACAGAAAAAAAAAATCATACGGCTATCAAGTCTGTTGCTCCCAGCTACAAAAACCTAATACGACTTTATATTCTGTGGCGCACAGCCACAAAAGACAAATTAACGCGGCTATTGACTTTTTGCCTTGCAGCTACAGGAAAAAGTTTATACGGCTATCAAGTCTGTTGCTCCCAGCTACAAAAACCTAATACGACTATCTATTCTGTGGCGCACAGCCACGAAATACGAATTAACGCGGTTATCGACTCATTGGCTTGCAGCTACAGAAAAAAAGTTTATACGGCTATCAAGTCTGTTGCTCCCAGCTACAAAAACCTAATACGACAATCTATTCTGTGGCGCACAGCCACAAAATACGAATTAACGCGGTTATCGACTCATTGGCTTGCAGCTACAGAAAAAAAGTTTATACGGCTATCAAGTCTGTTGCTCCCAGCTACAAAAACCTAATACGACTATATATTCTGTGGTGCACAACCACAAGGTACGAATTGACGCGGTTATTGACTCTGTGGCTTGCAGCTACAGAAAAAAAGCTTATACGGCTATCAAGTCTGTTGCTCCCAGCTACAAAAACCTAATACGACTTTATATTCTGTGGCGCACAGCCACAAAAGACAAATTAACGCGGTTATTGACTCTTTGCCTTGCAGCTACAGAAAAAAAGTTTATACGGCTATCAAGTCTGTTGCTCCCAGCTACAAAAACCTAATACGACTATCTATTCTGTGGCGCACAGCCACAAAAGACAAATTAACGCGGTTATTGACTCTTTGCCTTGCAGCTACAGAAAAAAAGTTTATACGGCTATCAAGTGTGTTGCTCACAGCTACAAGAACCTAATACGACTGAATATTCTGTGGCGCACAGCCACGAAATACGAATTAACGCGGTTATCGACTCATTGGCTTGCAGCTACAGAAAAAAAGTTTATACGGCTATCAAGTCTGTTGCTCCCAGCTACAAAAACCTAATACGACAATCTATTCTGTGGCGCACAGCCACAAAATACGAATTAACGCGGTTATCGACTCTTTCCCTTGCAGTTACAGAGAACAGTTCATACGGCTATCAAATATGTTGCTCCCAGCTACAAAAACTTAATACAACTATCTTTCCTGTGGTGCACAACCATAAAGTACGAATTAACGCGGTTGTTGACTCTGTGGCTTGCAGCTACAGAAAAAAAGCTTATACGGCTACCAAGTGTGTTGCTCACAGCTACAAGAACCTAAGACGACTAAATATTCTGTGGCGCACAGCCACAAAAGACAAATTAACGCGGTTATTGACTCTTTGCTTTGCAGCTACTGAGAACAGTTCATACGGCTATAAAATCTGTTGCTCCCAGCTACAAGAACCTAATACGACTGAATATTCTGTGGCGCACAGCCACGAAATACGAATTAACGCGGTTATCGACTCATTGGCTTGCAGCTACAGAAAAAAAGTTTATACGGCTATCAAGTCTGTTGCTCCCAGCTACAAAAACCTAATACGACAATCTATTCTGTGGCGCACAGCCACAAAATACGAATTAACGCGGTTATCGACTCTTTCCCTTGCAGTTACAGAGAACAGTTCATACGGCTATCAAATATGTTGCTCCCAGCTACAAAAACTTAATACAACTATCTTTCCTGTGGTGCACAACCATAAAGTACGAATTAACGCGGTTGTTGACTCTGTGGCTTGCAGCTACAGAAAAAAAGCTTATACGGCTACCAAGTGTGTTGCTCACAGCTACAAGAACCTAAGACGACTAAATATTCTGTGGCGCACAGCCACAAAAGACAAATTAACGCGGTTATTGACTCTTTGCTTTGCAGCTACTGAGAACAGTTCATACGGCTATAAAATCTGTTGCTCCCAGCTACAAAAACCTAATACGACAATCTATTCTGTGGCGCACAGCCACAAAATACGAATCAACGCGGTTATTGACTCTTTGCCTTGCAGCTACAGAAAAAAAAATCATACGGCTATCAAGTCTGTTGCTCCCAGCTACGAAAACCTAATACGACTTTATATTCTGTGGCGCACAGCCACAAAAGACAAATTAACGCGGCTATTGACTCTTTGCCTTGCAGCTACAGGAAAAAGTTTATACGGCTATCAAGTCTGTTGCTCCCAGCTACAAAAACCTAATACGACTATCTATTCTGTGGCGCACAGCCACGAAATACGAATTAACGCGGTTATCGACTCATTGGCTTGCAGCTACAGAAAAAAAGTTTATACGGCTATCAAGTGTGTTGCTCACAGCTACAAGAACCTAATACGACTGAATATTCTGTGGCGCACAGCCACGAAATACGAATTAACGCGGTTATCGACTCATTGGCGTGCAGCTACAGAAAAAAAGTTAATACGGCTATCAAGTGTGTTGCTCACAGCTACAAGAACCTAATACGACTGAATATTCTGTGGCGCACAGCCACAAAAGACAAATTAACGCGGTTATTGACTCTTTGCCTTGCAGCTACAGAGAACAGTTCATACGGCTATCAAATCTGTTGCTCCCAGCTACAAAAACCTATTACGACAATCTATTCTGTGGCGCACAGCCACAAAATACGAATTAACGCGGTTATTGACTCTTTGCCCTGCAGCTACAGAAAAAAAATCATACGGCTATCAAGTCTGTTGCTCCCAGCTACAAAAACCTAATACGACTTTATATTCTGTGGCGCACAGCCACAAAAGACAAATTAACGCGGTTATTGACTCTTTGCCTTGCAGCTACAGAAAAAAGTTTATACGGCTATCAAGTCTGTTGCTTTCAGCTACAAAACCTAATACGACAATCTATTCTGTGGCGCACAGCCACAAAATACGAATTAACGCGGTTATCGACTCTTTGGCTTGCAGCTACTGAGAACAGTTCATACGGCTATAAAATCTGTTGCTCCCAGCTACAAAAACCTAATACGACAATCTATTCTGTGGCGCACAGCCACAAAATACGAACCAACGCGGTTATTGACTCTTTGCCTTGCAGCTACAGAAAAAAAAATCATACGGCTATCAAGTCTGTTGCTCCCAGCTACAAAAACCTAATACGACTTTATATTCTGTGGCGCACAGCCACAAAAGACAAATTAACGCGGCTATTGACTCTTTGCCTTGCAGCTACTGAGAACAGTTCATACGGCTATCAAATATGTTGCTCCCAGCTACAAACACCTAATACGACAATCTATTCTGTGGCGCACAGTCACAAAATACGAATCAACGCGGTTATTGACTCTTTGCCTTGCAGCCACAGAAAAAAAAATCATACGGCTATCAAGTCTGTTGCTCCCAGCTACAAAAACCTAATACGACAATCTATTCTGAGGTGCACAACCACAAAGTACGAATTGACGCGGTTATTGACTCTTTGCCTTGCAGCTACAGAAAAAAAAATCATACGGCTATCAAGTCTGTTGCTCCCAGCTACAAAAACCTAATACGACTTTATATTCTGTGGCGCACAGCCACAAAAGACAAATTAACGCGGCTATTGACTTTTTGCCTTGCAGCTACAGGAAAAAGTTTATACGGCTATCAAGTCTGTTGCTCCCAGCTACAAAAACCTAATACGACTATCTATTCTGTGGCGCACAGCCACGAAATACGAATTAACGCGGTTATCGACTCATTGGCTTGCAGCTACAGAAAAAAAGTTTATACGGCTATCAAGTCTGTTGCTCCCAGCTACAAAAACCTAATACGACAATCTATTCTGTGGCGCACAGCCACAAAATACGAATTAACGCGGTTATCGACTCATTGGCTTGCAGCTACAGAAAAAAGTTTATACGGCTATCAAGTCTGTTGCTCCCAGCTACAAAAACCTAATACGACTATATATTCTGTGGTGCACAACCACAAAGTACGAATTGACGCGGTTATTGACTCTGTGGCTTGCAGCTACAGAAAAAAAGCTTATACGGCTATCAAGTCTGTTGCTCCCAGCTACAAAAACCTAATACGACTTTATATTCTGTGGCGCACAGCCACAAAAGACAAATTAACGCGGTTATTGACTCTTTGCCTTGCAGCTACAGAAAAAAAGTTTATACGGCTATCAAGTCTGTTGCTCCCAGCTACAAAAACCTAATACGACTATCTATTCTGTGGCGCACAGCCACAAAAGACAAATTAACGCGGTTATTGACTCTTTGCCTTGCAGCTACAGAAAAAAAGTTTATACGGCTATCAAGTGTGTTGCTCACAGCTACAAGAACCTAATACGACTGAATATTCTGTGGCGCACAGCCACGAAATACGAATTAACGCGGTTATCGACTCATTGGCTTGCAGCTACAGAAAAAAAGTTTATACGGCTATCAAGTCTGTTGCTCCCAGCTACAAAAACCTAATACGACAATCTATTCTGTGGCGCACAGCCACAAAATACGAATTAACGCGGTTATCGACTCTTTCCCTTGCAGTTACAGAGAACAGTTCATACGGCTATCAAATATGTTGCTCCCAGCTACAAAAACTTAATACAACTATCTTTCCTGTGGTGCACAACCAGAAAGTACGAATTAACGCGGTTATTGACTCTGTGGCTTGCAGCTACAGAAAAAAAGCTTATACGGCTACCAAGTGTGTTGCTCACAGCTACAAGAACCTAAGACGACTAAATATTCTGTGGCGCACAGCCACAAAAGACAAATTAACGCGGTTATTGACTCTTTGCTTTGCAGCTACTGAGAACAGTTCATACGGCTATAAAATCTGTTGCTCCCAGCTACAAAAACCTAATACGACAATCTATTCTGTGGCGCACAGCCACAAAATACGAATCAACGCGGTTATTGACTCTTTGCCTTGCAGCTACAGAAAAAAAAAATCATACGGCTATCAAGTCTGTTGCTCCCAGCTACAAAAACCTAATACGACTTTATATTCTGTGGCGCACAGCCACAAAAGACAAATTAACGCGGCTATTGACTCTTTGCCTTGCAGCTACAGGAAAAAGTTTATACGGCTATCAAGTCTGTTGCTCCCAGCTACAAAAACCTAATACGACTATCTATTCTGTGGCGCACAGCCACGAAATACGAATTAACGCGGTTATCGACTCATTGGCTTGCAGCTACAGAAAAAAAGTTTATACGGCTATCAAGTCTGTTGCTCCCAGCTACAAAAACCTAATACGACAATCTATTCTGTGGCGCACAGCCACAAAAGACAAATTAACGCGGTTATCGACTCTTTGGCTTGCAGTTACAGAGAACAGTTCATACGGCTACCAAGTGTGTTGCTCACAGCTACAAGAACCTAAGACGACTATATATTCTGTGGCGCACAGCCACGAAATACGAATTAACGCGGTTATCGACTCATTGGCTTGCAGCTACAGAAAAAAAGTTTAAACGGCTATCAAGTCTGTTGCTCCCAGCTACAAAAACCTAATGCGACAATCTATTCTGTGGCGCACAGCCACAAAATACGAATTAACGCGGTTATCGACTCTTTGGCTTGCAGCTACAGAAAAAAAGTTTATACGGCTATCAAGTCTGTTGCTCCCAGCTACAAAAACTTAATACAACTATCTTTCCTGTGGTGCACAACCAGAAAGTACGAATTAACGCGGTTATTGACTCTGTGGCTTGCAGCTACAGAAAAAAAGCTTATACGGCTACCAAGTGTGTTGCTCACACCTACAAGAACCTAAGACGACTATATATTCTGTGGCGCACAGCCACAAAAGACAAATTAACGCGGTTATTGACTCTTTGCCTTGCAGCTACAGGAAAAAGTTTATACGGCTATCAAGTCTGTTGCTCCCAGCTACAAAAACCTAATACGACAATCTATTCTGTGGCGCACAGCCACAAAATACGAATTAACGCGGTTATCGACTCTTTCCCTTGCAGTTACAGAGAACAGTTCATACGGCTATCAAATATGTTGCTCCCAGCTACAAAAACTTAATACAACTATCTTTCCTGTGGTGCACAACCAGAAAGTACGAATTAACGCGGTTATTGACTCTGTGGCTTGCAGCTACAGAAAAAAAGCTTATACGGCTACCAAGTGTGTTGCTCACAGCTACAAGAACCTAAGACGACTAAATATTCTGTGGCGCACAGCCACAAAAGACAAATTAACGCGGTTATTGACTCTTTGCTTTGCAGCTACTGAGAACAGTTCATACGGCTATAAAATCTGTTGCTCCCAGCTACAAAAACCTAATACGACAATCTATTCTGTGGCGCACAGCCACAAAATACGAATCAACGCGGTTATTGACTCTTTGCCTTGCAGCTACAGAAAAAAAAAATCATACGGCTATCAAGTCTGTTGCTCCCAGCTACAAAAACCTAATACGACTTTATATTCTGTGGCGCACAGCCACAAAAGACAAATTAACGCGGCTATTGACTCTTTGCCTTGCAGCTACAGGAAAAAGTTTATACGGCTATCAAGTCTGTTGCTCCCAGCTACAAAAACCTAATACGACTATCTATTCTGTGGCGCACAGCCACGAAATACGAATTAACGCGGTTATCGACTCATTGGCTTGCAGCTACAGAAAAAAAGTTTATACGGCTATCAAGTCTGTTGCTCCCAGCTACAAAAACCTAATACGACAATCTATTCTGTGGCGCACAGCCACAAAAGACAAATTAACGCGGTTATCGACTCTTTGGCTTGCAGTTACAGAGAACAGTTCATACGGCTACCAAGTGTGTTGCTCACAGCTACAAGAACCTAAGACGACTATATATTCTGTGGCGCACAGCCACGAAATACGAATTAACGCGGTTATCGACTCATTGGCTTGCAGCTACAGAAAAAAAGTTTAAACGGCTATCAAGTCTGTTGCTCCCAGCTACAAAAACCTAATGCGACAATCTATTCTGTGGCGCACAGCCACAAAATACGAATTAACGCGGTTATCGACTCTTTGGCTTGCAGCTACAGAAAAAAAGTTTATACGGCTATCAAGTCTGTTGCTCCCAGCTACAAAAACTTAATACAACTATCTTTCCTGTGGTGCACAACCAGAAAGTACGAATTAACGCGGTTATTGACTCTGTGGCTTGCAGCTACAGAAAAAAAGCTTATACGGCTACCAAGTGTGTTGCTCACACCTACAAGAACCTAAGACGACTATATATTCTGTGGCGCACAGCCACAAAAGACAAATTAACGCGGTTATTGACTCTTTGCCTTGCAGCTACAGGAAAAAGTTTATACGGCTATCAAGTCTGTTGCTCCCAGCTACAAAAACCTAATACGACTTTATATTCTGTGGCGCACAGCCACAAAAGAGAAATTAACGCGGCTATTGAATCTTTGCCTTGCAGCTACAGGAAAAAGTTTATACGGCTATCAAGTCTGTTGCTCCCAGCTACAAAAACCTAATACGACTATCTATTCTGTGGCGCACAGCCACGAAATACGAATTAACGCGGTTATCGACTCATTGGCTTGCAGCTACAGAAAAAAAGTTTATACGGCTATCAAGTCTGTTGCTCCCAGCTACAAAAACCTAATACGACAATCTATTCTGTGGCGCACAGCCACAAAAGACAAATTAACGCGGTTATCGACTCTTTGGCTTGCAGTTACAGAGAACAGTTCATACGGCTACCAAGTGTGTTGCTCACAGCTACAAGAACCTAAGACGACTATCTATTCTGTGGCGCACAGCCACGAAATACGAATTAACGCGGTTATCGACTCATTGGCTTGCAGCTACAGAAAAAAAGTTTAAACGGCTATCAAGTCTGTTGCTCCCAGCTACAAAAACCTAATGCGACAATCTATTCTGTGGCGCACAGCCACAAAATACGAATTAACGCGGTTATCGACTCTCTGGCTTGCAGCTACAGAAAAAAAGCTTATACGGCTATCAAGTGTGTTGCTCACAGCTACAAGAACCTGATACGACTGAATATTCTGTGGCGCACAGCCACAAAAGACGAATTAACGCGGTTATTGACTCTTTGCCTTGCAGCTACAGAAAAAAAGTTTATACAGCTATCAAGTCTGTTGCTCCCAGCTACAAGAAAGTAATACGACTATCTATTCTGTGGCGCACAGCCACGAAATACGAATTTACGCGGTTATCGACTCTTTGGCTTGCAGTTACAGAGAACAGTTCATACGGCTACCAAGTGTGTTGCTCACAGCTACAAGAACCTAAGACGACTATATATTCTGTGGCGCACAGCCACAAAAGACGAATTAACGCGGTTATTGACTCTTTGCCTTGCAGCTACAGAAAAAAAGTTTATACAGCTATCAAGTCTGTTGCTCCCAGCTACAAGAAAGTAATACGACTATCTATTCTGTGGCGCACACCCACAAAGTACGAATTGACGCGGTTATCGACTCTTTGGCTTGCAGTTACAGAAAACAGTTCATACGGCTATCAAGTCTGTTGCTCACAGCTACAAGAACCTAAGACGACTATATATTCTGTGGCGCACAGCCACAAAAGACGAATTAACGCGGTTATTGACTCTTTGCCTTGCAGCTACAGAAAAAAAGTTTATACAGCTATCAAGTCTGTTGCTCCCAGCTACAAGAAAGTAATACGACTATCTATTCTGTGGCGCACAGCCACGAAATACGAATTTACGCGGTTATCGACTCTTTGGCTTGCAGTTACAGAAAACAGTTCATACGGCTATCAAGTCTGTTGCTCCCAGCTACAAAAACCTAATACGACAATCTATTCTGTGGTGCACAACCACAAAGTACGAATTGACGCGGTTATTGACTCTGTGGCTTGCAGCTACAGGAAAAAGTTTATACGGCTGTCAAGTCTGTTGCTCCCAGCTACAAAAACCTAATACGACTTTATATTCTGTGGCGCACAGCCACAAAAGACGAATTAACGCGGTTATTGACTCTTTGCTTTGCAGCTACTGAGAACAGTTTATACGGCTATAAAATCTGTTGCTCCCAGCTACAAAAACCTAATACGACAATCTATTCTGTGGCGCACATCCACAAAATACGAATCAACGCGGTTATTGACTCTTTGCCTTGCAGCTACAGAAAAAAAGTTTATACGGCTATCAAGTCTGTTGCTCCCAGCTACAAGAACAAAGTACGAATTGACGCGGTTATTGACTCTGTGGCTTGCAGCTACAGAAAAAAAGCTTATACGGCTATCAAGTGTGTTGCTCACAGCTACAAGAACCTAATACGACAATCTATTCTGTGGCGCACAGCCACAAAAGACAAATTAACGCGGTTATTGACTCTTTGCCTTGCAGCTACAGAAAAAAAGTTTATACGGCTACCAAGTCTGTTGCTCCCAGCTACAAGAACAAAGTACGAATTGCCGCGGTTATTGACTCTGTGGCTTGCAGCTACTGAGAACAGTTTATACGGCTATAAAATCTGTTGCTCCCAGCTACAAAAACCTAATACGACAATCTATTCTGTGGCGCACAGCCACAAAAGACAAATTAACGCGGTTATCGACTCTTTGGCTTGCAGTTACAGAGAACAGTTCATACGGCTACCAAGTGTGTTGCTCACAGCTACAAGAACAAAGTACGAATTGACGCGGTTATTGACTCTGTGGCTTGCAGCTACAGAAAAAAAGCTTATACGGCTATCAAGTGTGTTGCTCACAGCTACAAGAACCTAATACGACTGAATATTCTGTGGCGCACAGCCACAAAAGACGAATTAACGCGGTTATTGACTCTTTGCCTTGCAGCTACAGAAAACAGTTCATACGGCTATCAAGTCTGTTGCTCCCAGCTACAAAAACCTAATACGACAATCTACTCTGTGGTGCACAACCACAAAGTACGAATTGACGCGGTTATTGACTCTGTGGCTTGCAGCTACAGAAAAAAGCTTATACGGCTATCAAGTGTGTTGCTCACAGCTACAAGAACCTAATACGACTGAATATTCTGTGGCGCACAGCCACAAAAGACGAATTAACGCGGTTATTGACTCTTTGCCTTGCAGCTACAGAAAAAAAAGTTTATACAGTTATCAAGTCTGTTGCTCCCAGCTACAAGAAAGTAATACGACTATCTATTCTGTGGCGCACAGCCACGAAATACGAATTTACGCGGTTATCGACTCTTTGGCTTGCAGTTACAGAGAACAGTTCATACGGCTACCAAGTGTGTTGCTCACAGCTACAAGAACCTAAGACGACTATATATTCTGTGGCGCACAGCCACAAAAGACGAATTAACGCGGTTATTGACTCTTTGGCTTGCAGTTACAGAGAACAGTTCATACGGCTATCAAATCTGTTTCTCCCAGCTACAAAAACTTAATACAACTATCTTTCCTGTGATGCACAACCAGAAAGTACGAATTAACGCGGTTATCGACTCTTTGGCTTGCAGCTACAGAAAAAAAGTTTATACGGCTATCAAGTCTGTTGCTCCCAGCTACAAAAACTTAATACAACTATCTTTCCTGTGGTGCACAACCAGAAAGTACGAATTAACGCGGTTATTGACTCTGTGGCTTGCAGCTACAGAAAAAAAGCTTATACGGCTACCAAGTGTGTTGCTCACACCTACAAGAACCTAAGACGACTATATATTCTGTGGCGCACAGCCACAAAAGACAAATTAACGCGGTTATTGACTCTTTGCCTTGCAGCTACAGAAAAACAAATCATACGGCTATCAAGTCTGTTGCTCCCAGCTACAAAAACCTAATACGACTTTTTATTCTGTGGCGCACAGCCACAAAAGACAAATTAACGCGGCTATTGACTCTTTGCCTTGCAGCTACAGGAAAAAGTTTATACGGCTATCAAGTCTGTTGCTCCCAGCTACAAAAACCTAATACGACTTTATATTCTGTGGCGCACAGCCACAAAAGAGAAATTAACGCGGCTATTGACTCTTTGCCTTGCAGCTACAGGAAAAAGTTTATACGGCTATCAAGTCTGTTGCTCCCAGCTACAAAAACCTAATACGACTATCTATTCTGTGGCGCACAGCCACGAAATACGAATTAACGCGGTTATCGACTCATTGGCTTGCAGCTACAGAAAAAAAGTTTATACGGCTATCAAGTCTGTTGCTCCCAGCTACAAAAACCTAATACGACAATCTATTCTGTGGCGCACAGCCACAAAAGACAAATTAACGCGGTTATCGACTCTTTGGCTTGCAGTTACAGAGAACAGTTCATACGGCTACCAAGTGTGTTGCTCACAGCTACAAGAACCTAAGACGACTATCTATTCTGTGGCGCACAGCCACGAAATACGAATTAACGCGGTTATCGACTCATTGGCTTGCAGCTACAGAAAAAAAGTTTAAACGGCTATCAAGTCTGTTGCTCCCAGCTACAAAAACCTAATGCGACAATCTATTCTGTGGCGCACAGCCACAAAATACGAATTAACGCGGTTATCGACTCTTTGGCTTGCAGCTACAGAAAAAAAGCTTATACGGCTATCAAGTGTGTTGCTCACAGCTACAAGAACCTGATACGACTGAATATTCTGTGGCGCACAGCCACAAAAGACGAATTAACGCGGTTATTGACTCTTTGCCTTGCAGCTACAGAAAAAAAGTTTATACAGCTATCAAGTCTGTTGCTCCCAGCTACAAGAAAGTAATACGACTATCTATTCTGTGGCGCACAGCCACGAAATACGAATTTACGCGGTTATCGACTCTTTGGCTTGCAGTTACAGAGAACAGTTCATACGGCTACCAAGTGTGTTGCTCACAGCTACAAGAACCTAAGACGACTATATATTCTGTGGCGCACAGCCACAAAAGACGAATTAACGCGGTTATTGACTCTTTGCCTTGCAGCTACAGAAAAAAAGTTTATACAGCTATCAAGTCTGTTGCTCCCAGCTACAAGAAAGTAATACGACTATCTATTCTGTGGCGCACAGCCACGAAATACGAATTTACGCGGTTATCGACTCTTTGGCTTGCAGTTACAGAAAACAGTTCATACGGCTATCAAGTCTGTTGCTCCCAGCTACAAAAACCTAATACGACAATCTATTCTGTGGTGCACAACCACAAAGTACGAATTGACGCGGTTATTGACTCTGTGGCTTGCAGCTACAGGAAAAAGTTTATACGGCTGTCAAGTCTGTTGCTCCCAGCTACAAAAACCTAATACGACTTTATATTCTGTGGCGCACAGCCACAAAAGACGAATTAACGCGGTTATTGACTCTTTGCTTTGCAGCTACTGAGAACAGTTTATACGGCTATAAAATCTGTTGCTCCCAGCTACAAAAACCTAATACGACAATCTATTCTGTGGCGCACAGCCACAAAATACGAATCAACGCGGTTATTGACTCTTTGCCTTGCAGCTACAGAAAAAAAGTTTATACGGCTATCAAGTCTGTTGCTCCCAGCTACAAGAACAAAGTACGAATTGACGCGGTTATTGACTCTGTGGCTTGCAGCTACAGAAAAAAAGCTTATACGGCTATCAAGTGTGTTGCTCACAGCTACAAGAACCTAATACGACAATCTATTCTGTGGCGCACAGCCACAAAAGACAAATTAACGCGGTTATTGACTCTTTGCCTTGCAGCTACAGAAAAAAAGTTTATACGGCTACCAAGTCTGTTGCTCCCAGCTACAAGAACAAAGTACGAATTGACGCGGTTATTGACTCTGTGGCTTGCAGCTACTGAGAACAGTTTATACGGCTATAAAATCTGTTGCTCCCAGCTACAAAAACCTAATACGACAATCTATTCTGTGGCGCACAGCCACAAAAGACAAATTAACGCGGTTATCGACTCTTTGGCTTGCAGTTACAGAGAACAGTTCATACGGCTACCAAGTGTGTTGCTCACAGCTACAAGAACAAAGTACGAATTGACGCGGTTATTGACTCTGTGGCTTGCAGCTACAGAAAAAAAGCTTATACGGCTATCAAGTGTGTTGCTCACAGCTACAAGAACCTAATACGACTGAATATTCTGTGGCGCACAGCCACAAAAGACGAATTAACGCGGTTATTGACTCTTTGCCTTGCAGCTACAGAAAACAGTTCATACGGCTATCAAGTCTGTTGCTCCCAGCTACAAAAACCTAATACGACAATCTATTCTGTGGTGCACAACCACAAAGTACGAATTGACGCGGTTATTGACTCTGTGGCTTGCAGCTACAGAAAAAAAGCTTATACGGCTATCAAGTGTGTTGCTCACAGCTACAAGAACCTAATACGACAATCTATTCTGTGGCGCACAGCCACAAAAGACAAATTAACGCGGTTATTGACTCTTTGCCTTGCAGCTACAGAAAAAAAGTTTATACGGCTACCAAGTCTGTTGCTCCCAGCTACAAGAACAAAGTACGAATTGACGCGGTTATTGACTCTGTGGCTTGCAGCTACTGAGAACAGTTTATACGGCTATAAAATCTGTTGCTCCCAGCTACAAAAACCTAATACGACAATCTATTCTGTGGCGCACAGCCACAAAAGACAAATTAACGCGGTTATCGACTCTTTGGCTTGCAGTTACAGAGAACAGTTCATACGGCTACCAAGTGTGTTGCTCACAGCTACAAGAACAAAGTACGAATTGACGCGGTTATTGACTCTGTGGCTTGCAGCTACAGAAAAAAAGCTTATACGGCTATCAAGTGTGTTGCTCACAGCTACAAGAACCTAATACGACTGAATATTCTGTGGCGCACAGCCACAAAAGACGAATTAACGCGGTTATTGACTCTTTGCCTTGCAGCTACAGAAAACAGTTCATACGGCTATCAAGTCTGTTGCTCCCAGCTACAAAAACCTAATACGACAATCTATTCTGTGGTGCACAACCACAAAGTACGAATTGACTCGGTTATTGACTCTGTGGCTTGCAGCTACAGAAAAAAAGCTTATACGGCTATCAAGTGTGTTGCTCACAGCTACAAGAACCTAATACGACTGAATATTCTGTGGCGCACAGCCACAAAAGACGAATTAACGCGGTTATTGACTCTTTGCCTTGCAGCTACAGAAAAAAAAGTTTATACAGTTATCAAGTCTGTTGCTCCCAGCTACAAGAAAGTAATACGACTATCTATTCTGTGGCGCACAGCCACGAAATACGAATTTACGCGGTTATCGACTCTTTGGCTTGCAGTTACAGAGAACAGTTCATACGGCTACCAAGTGTGTTGCTCACAGCTACAAGAACCTAAGACGACTATATATTCTGTGGCGCACAGCCACAAAAGACGAATTAACGCGGTTATTGACTCTTTGGCTTGCAGTTACAGAGAACAGTTCATACGGCTATCAAATCTGTTTCTCCCAGCTACAAAAACTTAATACAACTATCTTTCCTGTGATGCACAACCAGAAAGTACGAATTAACGCGGTTATTGACTCTGTGGCTTGCAGCTAGAGAAAAAAAGCTTATACGGCTACCAAGTGTGTTGCTCACAGCTACAAGAACCTAAGACGACTATATATTCTGTGGCGCACAGCCAAAAAAGACAAATTAACGCGGTTATTGACTCTTTGCCTTGCAGCTTCTGAGAACAGTTCATACGGCTATCAAATCTGTTGCTGTGGCTTGCAGCTACAGAAAAAAAGCTTATACAGCTATCAAGTGTGTTGCTCACAGCTACAAGAACCTAATACGACTGAATATTCTGTGGCGCACAGCCACAAAAGCCGAATTAACGCGGTTATTGACTCTTTGCCTTGCAGCTACAGAAAAAAAAGTTTATACGGCTATCAAGTCTGTAGCTCCCAGCTACAAGAAAGTAATACGACTATCTATTATGTGGCGCACAGCCACGAAATACGAATTAACGCGGTTATTGACTCTTTGCCTTGCAGCTACAGAAAAAAAGTTTATACAGCTACCAAGTGTGTTGCTCACAGCTACAAGAACCTAATACGACAATATATGCTGTGGCGCACAGCCACAAAATACGAATCAATGCGGTTATTGACTCTTTGCCTTGCAGCCACAGAAAAAAAAAATCATACGGCTATCAAGTCTGTTGCTCCCAGCTACAAAAACCTAATACGACAATCTATTCTGAGGTGCACAACCACAAAGTACGAATTGACGCGGTTATTGACTCTGTGGCTTGCAGCCACAGAAAAAAAATCATACGGCTATCAAGTCTGTTGCTCCCAGCTACAAAAACCTAATACGACAATCTATTCTGAGGTGCACAACCACAAAGTACGAATTGACGCGGTTATTGACTCTGTGGCTTGCAGCTACAGAAAAAAAAGCTTATACGGCTATCAAGTGTGTTGCTCACAGCTACAAGAACCTAATACGACTGAATACTCTGTGGCGCACAGCCACAAAATACAAATCAACGCGGTTATTGACTCTTTGCCTTGCAGCTACAGGAAAAAGTTTATACGGCTATCAAGTCTGTTGCTCCCAGCTACAAAAACCTAATACGACAATCTATTCTGAGGTGCACAACCACAAAGTACGAATTGACGCGGTTATTGACTCTGTGGCTTGCAGCTACAGAAAAAAAGCTTATACGGCTATCAAGTGTGTTGCTCCCAGCTACAAAAACCTAATACGACTTTATATTCTGTGGCGCACAGCCACAAAAGACAAATTAACGCGGCTATTGACTCTTTGCCTTGCAGCTACAGGAAAAAGTTTATACGGCTATCAAGTCTGTTGCTCCCAGCTACAAAAACCTAATACGACAATCTATTCTGAGGTGCACAACCACAAAGTACGAATTGACGCGGTTATTGACTCTGTGGCTTGCAGCTACAGAAAAAAAAGCTTATACGGCTATCAAGTGTGTTGCTCCCAGCTACAAAAACCTAATACGACTTTATATTCTGTGGCGCACAGCCACAAAAGACAAATTAACGCGGCTATTGACTCTTTGCCTTGCAGCTACAGAAAAAAAAGCTTATACGGCTATCAAGTGTGTTGCTCCCAGCTACAAAAACCTAATACGACTTTATATTCTGTGGCGCACAGCCACGAAATACGAATTAACGCGGTTATCGACTCATTGGCTTGCAGCTACAGAAAAAAGTTTATACGGCTATCAAGTCTGTTGCTCCCCGCTACAAGAAAGTAATACGACTATCTATTCTGTGGCGCACAGCCACGAAATACGAATTTACGCGGTTATCGACTCTTTGGCTTGCAGTTACAGAGAACAGTTCATACGGCTACCAAGTGTGTTGCTCCCAGCTACAAAAACCTAATACGACTTTATATTCTGTGGCGCACAGCCACAAAAGACGAATTAACGCGGTTATTGACTCTTTGCTTTGCAGCTACTGAGAACAGTTTATACGGCTATAAAATCTGTTGCTCCCAGCTACAAAAACCTAATACGACAATCTATTCTGTGGCGCACAGCCACAAAATACGAATCAACGCGGTTATTGACTCTTTGCCTTGCAGCTACAGAAAAAAAGTTTATACGGCTATCAAGTCTGTTGCTCCCAGCTACAAAAACCTAATACGACAATCTATTCTGTGGCGCACAGCCACAAAAGACAAATTAACGCGGTTATCGACTCTTTGGCTTGCAGTTACAGAGAACAGTTCATACGGCTACCAAGTGTGTTGCTCACAGCTACAAGAACAAAGTACGAATTGACGCGGTTATTGACTATGTGGCTTGCAGCTACAGAAAAAAAGCTTATACGGCTATCAAGTGTGTTGCTCACAGCTACAAGAACCTAATACGACTGAATATTCTGTGGCGCACAGCCACAAAAGACGAATTAACGCGGTTATTGACTCTTTGGCTTGCAGTTACAGAGAACAGTTCATACGGCTATCAAGTGTGTTGCTCACAGCTACAAGAACCTAATACGACTGAATATTCTGTGGCGCACAGCCACAAAAGACGAATTAACGCGGTTATTGACTCTTTGCCTTGCAGCTACAGAAAACAGTTCATACGGCTATCAAGTCTGTTGCTCCCAGCTACAAAAACCTAATACGACAATCTATTCTGTGGTGCACAACCACAAAGTACGAATTGACGCGGTTATTGACTCTGTGGCTTGCAGCTACAGAAAAAAAGCTTATACGGCTATCAAGTGTGTTGCTCACAGCTACAAGAACCTAATACGACTGAATATTCTGTGGCGCACAGCCACAAAAGACGAATTAACGCGGTTATTGACTCTTTGCCTTGCAGCTACAGAAAAAAAAAGTTTATACAGTTATCAAGTCTGTTGCTCCCAGCTACAAGAAAGTAATACGACTATCTATTCTGTGGCGCACAGCCACGAAATACGAATTTACGCGGTTATCGACTCTTTGGCTTGCAGTTACAGAGAACAGTTCATACGGCTACCAAGTGTGTTGCTCACAGCTACAAGAACCTAAGACGACTATATATTCTGTGGCGCACAGCCACAAAAGACGAATTAACGCGGTTATTGACTCTTTGGCTTGCAGTTACAGAGAACAGTTCATACGGCTATCAAATCTGTTTCTCCCAGCTACAAAAACTTAATACAACTATCTTTCCTGTGATGCACAACCAGAAAGTACGAATTAACGCGGTTATTGACTCTGTGGCTTGCAGCTAGAGAAAAAAAGCTTATACGGCTACCAAGTGTGTTGCTCACAGCTACAAGAACCTAAGACGACTATATATTCTGTGGCGCACAGCCAAAAAAGACAAATTAACGCGGTTATTGACTCTTTGCCTTGCAGCTTCTGAGAACAGTTCATACGGCTATCAAATCTGTTGCTGTGGCTTGCAGCTACAGAAAAAAAGCTTATACAGCTATCAAGTGTGTTGCTCACAGCTACAAGAACCTAATACGACTGAATATTCTGTGGCGCACAGCCACAAAAGCCGAATTAACGCGGTTATTGACTCTTTGCCTTGCAGCTACAGAAAAAAAAGTTTATACGGCTATCAAGTCTGTAGCTCCCAGCTACAAGAAAGTAATACGACTATCTATTATGTGGCGCACAGCCACGAAATACGAATTAACGCGGTTATTGACTCTTTGCCTTGCAGCTACAGAAAAACAGTTTATACAGCTACCAAGTGTGTTGCTCACAGCTACAAGAACCTAATACGACAATATATGCTGTGGCGCACAGCCACAAAATACGAATCAACGCGGTTATTGACTCTTTGCCTTGCAGCCACAGAAAAAAAAAATCATACGGCTATCAAGTCTGTTGCTCCCAGCTACAAAAACCTAATACGACAATCTATTCTGAGGTGCACAACCACAAAGTACGAATTGACGCGGTTATTGACTCTGTGGCTTGCAGCCACAGAAAAAAAATCATACGGCTATCAAGTCTGTTGCTCCCAGCTACAAAAACCTAATACGACAATCTATTCTGAGGTGCACAACCACAAAGTACGAATTGACGCGGTTATTGACTCTGTGGCTTGCAGCTACAGAAAAAAAAGCTTATACGGCTATCAAGTCTGTTGCTCCCAGCTACAAAAACCTAATACGACAATCTATTCTGAGGTGCACAACCACAAAGTACGAATTGACGCGGTTATTGACTCTGTGGCTTGCAGCTACAGAAAAAAAAGCTTATACGGCTATCAAGTGTGTTGCTCACAGCTACAAGAACCTAATACGACTGAATACTCTGTGGCGCACAGCCACAAAATACAAATCAACGCGGTTATTGACTCTTTGCCTTGCAGCTACAGGAAAAAGTTTATACGGCTATCAAGTCTGTTGCTCCCAGCTACAAAAACCTAATACGACAATCTATTCTGAGGTGCACAACCACAAAGTACGAATTGACGCGGTTATTGACTCTGTGGCTTGCAGCTACAGAAAAAAAAGCTTATACGGCTATCAAGTGTGTTGCTCCCAGCTACAAAAACCTAATACGACTTTATATTCTGTGGCGCACAGCCACAAAAGACAAATTAACGCGGCTATTGACTCTTTGCCTTGCAGCTACAGGAAAAAGTTTATACGGCTATCAAGTCTGTTGCTCTTAGCTACAAAAACCTAATACGACTATCTATTCTGTGGCGCACAGCCACGAAATACGAATTAACGCGGTTATCGACTCATTGGCTTGCAGCTACAGAAAAAAAGTTTATACGGCTATCAAGTCTGTTGCTCCCCGCTACAAGAAAGTAATACGACTATCTATTCTGTGGCGCACAGCCACGAAATACGAATTTACGCGGTTATCGACTCTTTGGCTTGCAGTTACAGAGAACAGTTCATACGGCTACCAAGTGTGTTGCTCCCAGCTACAAAAACCTAATACGACAATCTATTCTGAGGTGCACAACCACAAAGTACGAATTGACGCGGTTATTGACTCTGTGGCTTGCAGCTACAGAAAAAAAAGCTTATACGGCTATCAAGTGTGTTGCTCACAGCTACAAGAACCTAATACGACTGAATACTCTGTGGCGCACAGCCACAAAATACAAATCAACGCGGTTATTGACTCTTTGCCTTGCAGCTACAGGAAAAAGTTTATACGGCTATCAAGTCTGTTGCTCCCAGCTACAAAAACCTAATACGACAATCTATTCTGAGGTGCACAACCACAAAGTACGAATTGACGCGGTTATTGACTCTGTGGCTTGCAGCTACAGAAAAAAAGCTTATACGGCTATCAAGTGTGTTGCTCCCAGCTACAAAAACCTAATACGACTTTATATTCTGTGGCGCACAGCCACAAAAGACAAATTAACGCGGCTATTGACTCTTTGCCTTGCAGCTACAGGAAAAAGTTTATACGGCTATCAAGTCTGTTGCTCCCAGCTACAAAAACCTAATACGACAATCTATTCTGAGGTGCACAACCACAAAGTACGAATTGACGCGGTTATTGACTCTGTGGCTTGCAGCTACAGAAAAAAAAGCTTATACGGCTATCAAGTGTGTTGCTCCCAGCTACAAAAACCTAATACGACTTTATATTCTGTGGCGCACAGCCACAAAAGACAAATTAACGCGGCTATTGACTCTTTGCCTTGCAGCTACAGAAAAAAAAGCTTATACGGCTATCAAGTGTGTTGCTCCCAGCTACAAAAACCTAATACGACTTTATATTCTGTGGCGCACAGCCACGAAATACGAATTAACGCGGTTATCGACTCATTGGCTTGCAGCTACAGAAAAAAGTTTATACGGCTATCAAGTCTGTTGCTCCCCGCTACAAGAAAGTAATACGACTATCTATTCTGTGGCGCACAGCCACGAAATACGAATTTACGCGGTTATCGACTCTTTGGCTTGCAGTTACAGAGAACAGTTCATACGGCTACCAAGTGTGTTGCTCCCAGCTACAAAAACCTAATACGACTTTATATTCTGTGGCGCACAGCCACAAAAGACGAATTAACGCGGTTATTGACTCTTTGCCTTGCAGCTTCTGAGAACAGTTCATACGGCTATCAAATCTGTTGCTGTGGCTTGCAGCTACAGAAAAAAAGCTTATACAGCTATCAAGTGTGTTGCTCACAGCTACAAGAACCTAATACGACTGAATATTCTGTGGCGCACAGCCACAAAAGCCGAATTAACGCGGTTATTGACTCTTTGCCTTGCAGCTACAGAAAAAAAAGCTTATACGGCTATCAAGTGTGTTGCTCCCAGCTACAAAAACCTAATACGACTTTATATTCTGTGGCGCACAGCCACGAAATACGAATTAACGCGGTTATCGACTCATTGGCTTGCAGCTACAGAAAAAAGTTTATACGGCTATCAAGTCTGTTGCTCCCCGCTACAAGAAAGTAATACGACTATCTATTCTGTGGCGCACAGCCACGAAATACGAATTTACGCGGTTATCGACTCTTTGGCTTGCAGTTACAGAGAACAGTTCATACGGCTACCAAGTGTGTTGCTCCCAGCTACAAAAACCTAATACGACTTTATATTCTGTGGCGCACAGCCACAAAAGACGAATTAACGCGGTTATTGACTCTTTGCTTTGCAGCTACTGAGAACAGTTTATACGGCTATAAAATCTGTTGCTCCCAGCTACAAAAACCTAATACGACAATCTATTCTGTGGCGCACAGCCACAAAATACGAATCAACGCGGTTATTGACTCTTTGCCTTGCAGCTACAGAAAAAAAGTTTATACGGCTATCAAGTCTGTTGCTCCCAGCTACAAAAACCTAATACGACAATCTATTCTGTGGCGCACAGCCACAAAAGACAAATTAACGCGGTTATCGACTCTTTGGCTTGCAGTTACAGAGAACAGTTCATACGGCTACCAAGTGTGTTGCTCACAGCTACAAGAACAAAGTACGAATTGACGCGGTTATTGACTATGTGGCTTGCAGCTACAGAAAAAAAGCTTATACGGCTATCAAGTGTGTTGCTCACAGCTACAAGAACCTAATACGACTGAATATTCTGTGGCGCACAGCCACAAAAGACGAATTAACGCGGTTATTGACTCTTTGGCTTGCAGTTACAGAGAACAGTTCATACGGCTATCAAGTGTGTTGCTCACAGCTACAAGAACCTAATACGACTGAATATTCTGTGGCGCACAGCCACAAAAGACGAATTAACGCGGTTATTGACTCTTTGCCTTGCAGCTACAGAAAACAGTTCATACGGCTATCAAGTCTGTTGCTCCCAGCTACAAAAACCTAATACGACAATCTATTCTGTGGTGCACAACCACAAAGTACGAATTGACGCGGTTATTGACTCTGTGGCTTGCAGCTACAGAAAAAAAGCTTATACGGCTACCAAGTGTGTTGCTCACAGCTACAAGAACCTAATACGACTGAATATTCTGTGGCGCACAGCCACAAAAGACGAATTAACGCGGTTATTGACTCTTTGCCTTGCAGCTACAGAAAAAAAAAGTTTATACAGTTATCAAGTCTGTTGCTCCCAGCTACAAGAAAGTAATACGACTATCTATTCTGTGGCGCACAGCCACGAAATACGAATTTACGCGGTTATCGACTCTTTGGCTTGCAGTTACAGAGAACAGTTCATACGGCTACCAAGTGTGTTGCTCACAGCTACAAGAACCTAAGACGACTATATATTCTGTGGCGCACAGCCACAAAAGACGAATTAACGCGGTTATTGACTCTTTGGCTTGCAGTTACAGAGAACAGTTCATACGGCTATCAAATCTGTTTCTCCCAGCTACAAAAACTTAATACAACTATCTTTCCTGTGATGCACAACCAGAAAGTACGAATTAACGCGGTTATTGACTCTGTGGCTTGCAGCTAGAGAAAAAAAGCTTATACGGCTACCAAGTGTGTTGCTCACAGCTACAAGAACCTAAGACGACTATATATTCTGTGGCGCACAGCCAAAAAAGACAAATTAACGCGGTTATTGACTCTTTGCCTTGCAGCTTCTGAGAACAGTTCATACGGCTATCAAATCTGTTGCTGTGGCTTGCAGCTACAGAAAAAAAGCTTATACAGCTATCAAGTGTGTTGCTCACAGCTACAAGAACCTAATACGACTGAATATTCTGTGGCGCACAGCCACAAAAGCCGAATTAACGCGGTTATTGACTCTTTGCCTTGCAGCTACAGAAAAAAAAGTTTATACGGCTATCAAGTCTGTAGCTCCCAGCTACAAGAAAGTAATACGACTATCTATTATGTGGCGCACAGCCACGAAATACGAATTAACGCGGTTATTGACTCTTTGCCTTGCAGCTACAGAAAAACAGTTTATACAGCTACCAAGTGTGTTGCTCACAGCTACAAGAACCTAATACGACAATATATGCTGTGGCGCACAGCCACAAAATACGAATCAACGCGGTTATTGACTCTTTGCCTTGCAGCCACAGAAAAAAAAAATCATACGGCTATCAAGTCTGTTGCTCCCAGCTACAAAAACCTAATACGACAATCTATTCTGAGGTGCACAACCACAAAGTACGAATTGACGCGGTTATTGACTCTGTGGCTTGCAGCCACAGAAAAAAAATCATACGGCTATCAAGTTTGTTGCTCCCAGCTACAAAAACCTAATACGACAATCTATTCTGAGGTGCACAACCACAAAGTACGAATTGACGCGGTTATTGACTCTGTGGCTTGCAGCTACAGAAAAAAAAGCTTATACGGCTATCAAGTCTGTTGCTCCCAGCTACAAAAACCTAATACGACAATCTATTCTGAGGTGCACAACCACAAAGTACGAATTGACGCGGTTATTGACTCTGTGGCTTGCAGCTACAGAAAAAAAAGCTTATACGGCTATCAAGTGTGTTGCTCACAGCTACAAGAACCTAATACGACTGAATACTCTGTGGCGCACAGCCACAAAATACAAATCAACGCGGTTATTGACTCTTTGCCTTGCAGCTACAGGAAAAAGTTTATACGGCTATCAAGTCTGTTGCTCCCAGCTACAAAAACCTAATACGACAATCTATTCTGAGGTGCACAACCACAAAGTACGAATTGACGCGGTTATTGACTCTGTGGCTTGCAGCTACAGAAAAAAAAGCTTATACGGCTATCAAGTGTGTTGCTCCCAGCTACAAAAACCTAATACGACTTTATATTCTGTGGCGCACAGCCACAAAAGACAAATTAACGCGGCTATTGACTCTTTGCCTTGCAGCTACAGGAAAAAGTTTATACGGCTATCAAGTCTGTTGCTCTTAGCTACAAAAACCTAATACGACTATCTATTCTGTGGCGCACAGCCACGAAATACGAATTAACGCGGTTATCGACTCATTGGCTTGCAGCTACAGAAAAAAAGTTTATACGGCTATCAAGTCTGTTGCTCCCCGCTACAAGAAAGTAATACGACTATCTATTCTGTGGCGCACAGCCACGAAATACGAATTTACGCGGTTATCGACTCTTTGGCTTGCAGTTACAGAGAACAGTTCATACGGCTACCAAGTGTGTTGCTCCCAGCTACAAAAACCTAATACGACTTTATATTCTGTGGCGCACAGCCACAAAAGACGAATTAACGCGGTTATTGACTCTTTGCTTTGCAGCTACTGAGAACAGTTTATACGGCTATAAAATCTGTTGCTCCCAGCTACAAAAACCTAATACGACAATCTATTCTGAGGTGCACAACCACAAAGTACGAATTGACGCGGTTATTGACTCTGTGGCTTGCAGCTACAGAAAAAAAAGCTTATACGGCTATCAAGTGTGTTGCTCACAGCTACAAGAACCTAATACGACTGAATACTCTGTGGCGCACAGCCACAAAATACAAATCAACGCGGTTATTGACTCTTTGCCTTGCAGCTACAGGAAAAAGTTTATACGGCTATCAAGTCTGTTGCTCCCAGCTACAAAAACCTAATACGACAATCTATTCTGAGGTGCACAACCACAAAGTACGAATTGACGCGGTTATTGACTCTGTGGCTTGCAGCTACAGAAAAAAAAGCTTATACGGCTATCAAGTGTGTTGCTCCCAGCTACAAAAACCTAATACGACTTTATATTCTGTGGCGCACAGCCACAAAAGACAAATTAACGCGGCTATTGACTCTTTGCCTTGCAGCTACAGGAAAAAGTTTATACGGCTATCAAGTCTGTTGCTCTTAGCTACAAAAACCTAATACGACTATCTATTCTGTGGCGCACAGCCACGAAATACGAATTAACGCGGTTATCGACTCATTGGCTTGCAGCTACAGAAAAAAAGTTTATACGGCTATCAAGTCGGTTGCTCCCCGCTACAAGAAAGTAATACGACTATCTATTCTGTGGCGCACAGCCACGAAATACGAATTTACGCGGTTATCGACTCTTTGGCTTGCAGTTACAGAGAACAGTTCATACGGCTACCAAGTGTGTTGCTCCCAGCTACAAAAACATAATACGACTTTATATTCTGTGGCGCACAGCCACAAAAGACGAATTAACGCGGTTATTGACTCTTTGCTTTGCAGCTACTGAGAACAGTTTATACGGCTATAAAATCTGTTGCTCCCAGCTACAAAAACCTAATACGACAATATATTCTGTGGCGCACAGCCACAAAATACGAATCAACGCGGTTATTGACTCTTTGCCTTGCAGCTACAGAAAAAAAGTTTATACGGCTATCAAGTCTGTTGCTCCCAGCTACAAAAACCTAATACGACAATCTATTCTGTGGCGCACAGCCACAAAAGACAAATTAACGCGGTTATCGACTCTTTGGCTTGCAGTTACAGAGAACAGTTCATACGGCTACCAAGTGTGTTGCTCACAGCTACAAGAACAAAGTACGAATTGACGCGGTTATTGACTCTTTGGCTTGCAGTTACAGAGAACAGTTCATACGGCTATCAAGTGTGTTGCTCACAGCTACAAGAACCTAATACGACTGAATATTCTGTGGCGCACAGCCACAAAAGACGAATTAACGCGGTTATTGACTCTTTGCCTTGCAGCTACAGAAAACAGTTCATACGGCTATCAAGTCTGTTGCTCCCAGCTACAAAAACCTAATACGACAATCTATTCTGTGGTGCACAACCACAAAGTACGAATTGACGCGGTTATTGACTCTGTGGCTTGCAGCTACAGAAAAAAAGCTTATACGGCTATCAAGTGTGTTGCTCACAGCTACAAGAACCTAATACGACTGAATATTCTGTGGCGCACAGCCACAAAAGACGAATTAACGCGGTTATTGACTCTTTGCCTTGCAGCTACAGAAAAAAAAGTTTATACAGTTATCAAGTCTGTTGCTCCCAGCTACAAGAAAGTAATACGACTATCTATTCTGTGGCGCACAGCCACGAAATACGAATTTACGCGGTTATCGACTCTTTGGCTTGCAGTTACAGAGAACAGTTCATACGGCTACCAAGTGTGTTGATCACAGCTACAAGAACCTAAGACGACTATATATTCTGTGGCGCACAGCCACAAAAGACGAATTAACGCGGTTATTGACTCTTTGGCTTGCAGTTACAGAGAACAGTTCATACGGCTATCAAATCTGTTTCTCCCAGCTACAAAAACTTAATACAACTATCTTTCCTGTGATGCACAACCATAAAGTACGAATTAACGCGGTTATTGACTCTGTGGCTTGCAGCTAGAGAAAAAAAGCTTATACGGCTACCAAGTGTGTTGCTCACAGCTACAAGAACCTAAGACGACTATATATTCTGTGGCGCACAGCCAAAAAAGACAAATTAACGCGGTTATTGACTCTTTGGCTTGCAGTTACAGAGAACAGTTCATACGGCTACCAAGTGTGTTGCTCACAGCTACAAGAACAAAGTACGAATTGACGCGGTTATTGACTCTTTGGCTTGCAGTTACAGAGAACAGTTCATACGGCTATCAAGTGTGTTGCTCACAGCTACAAGAACCTAATACGACTGAATATTCTGTGGCGCACAGCCACAAAAGACGAATTAACGCGGTTATTGACTCTTTGCCTTGCAGCTACAGAAAACAGTTCATACGGCTATCAAGTCTGTTGCTCCCAGCTACAAAAACCTAATACGACAATCTATTCTGTGGTGCACAACCACAAAGTACGAATTGACGCGGTTATTGACTCTGTGGCTTGCAGCTACAGAAAAAAAGCTTATACGGCTATCAAGTGTGTTGCTCACAGCTACAAGAACCTAATACGACTGAATATTCTGTGGCGCACAGCCACAAAAGACGAATTAACGCGGTTATTGACTCTTTGCCTTGCAGCTACAGAAAAAAAAGTTTATACAGTTATCAAGTCTGTTGCTCCCAGCTACAAGAAAGTAATACGACTATCTATTCTGTGGCGCACAGCCACGAAATACGAATTTACGCGGTTATCGACTCTTTGGCTTGCAGTTACAGAGAACAGTTCATACGGCTACCAAGTGTGTTGCTCACAGCTACAAGAACCTAAGACGACTATATATTCTGTGGCGCACAGCCACAAAAGACGAATTAACGCGGTTATTGACTCTTTGGCTTGCAGTTACAGAGAACAGTTCATACGGCTATCAAATCTGTTTCTCCCAGCTACAAAAACTTAATACAACTATCTTTCCTGTGATGCACAACCATAAAGTACGAATTAACGCGGTTATTGACTCTTTGCCTTGCAGCTACAGAAAACAGTTCATACGGCTATCAAGTCTGTTGCTCCCAGCTACAAAAACCTAATACGACAATCTATTCTGTGGTGCACAACCACAAAGTACGAATTGACGCGGTTATTGACTCTGTGGCTTGCAGCTACAGAAAAAAAGCTTATACGGCTATCAAGTGTGTTGCTCACAGCTACAAGAACCTAATACGACTGAATATTCTGTGGCGCACAGCCACAAAAGACGAATTAACGCGGTTATTGACTCTTTGCCTTGCAGCTACAGAAAAAAAAGTTTATACAGTTATCAAGTCTGTTGCTCCCAGCTACAAGAAAGTAATACGACTATCTATTCTGTGGCGCACAGCCACGAAATACGAATTTACGCGGTTATCGACTCTTTGGCTTGCAGTTACAGAGAACAGTTCATACGGCTACCAAGTGTGTTGCTCACAGCTACAAGAACCTAAGACGACTATATATTCTGTGGCGCACAGCCACAAAAAACGAATTAACGCGGTTATTGACTCTTTGGCTTGCAGTTACAGAGAACAGTTCATACGGCTATCAAATCTGTTTCTCCCAGCTACAAAAACTTAATACAACTATCTTTCCTGTGATGCACAACCATAAAGTACGAATTAACGCGGTTATTGACTCTGTGGCTTGCAGCTAGAGAAAAAAAGCTTATACGGCTACCAAGTGTGTTGCTCACAGCTACAAGAACCTAAGACGACTATATATTCTGTGGCGCACAGCCAAAAAAGACAAATTAACGCGGTTATTGACTCTTTGCCTTGCAGCTTCTGAGAACAGTTCATACGGCTATCAAATCTGTTGCTGTGGCTTGCAGCTACAGAAAAAAAGCTTATACAGCTATCAAGTGTGTTGCTCACAGCTACAAGAACCTAATACGATTGAATATTCTGTGGCGCACAGCCACAAAAGCCGAATTAACGCGGTTATTGACTCTTTGCCTTGCAGCTACAGAAAAAAAAAGTTTATACGGCTATCAAGTCTGTAGCTCCCAGCTACAAGAAAGTAATACGACTATCTATTATGTGGCGCACAGCCACGAAATACGAATTAACGCGGTTATTGACTCTTTGCCTTGCAGCTACAGAAAAAAAGTTTATACAGCTACCAAGTGTGTTGCTCACAGCTACAAGAACCTAATACGACAATATATGCTGTGGCGCACAGCCACAAAATACGAATCAACGCGGTTATTGACTCTTTGCCTTGCAGCCACAGAAAAAAAATCATACGGCTATCAAGTCTGTTGCTCCCAGCTACAAAAACCTAATACGACAATCTATTCTGAGGTGCACAACCACAAAGTACGAATTGACGCGGTTATTGACTCTGTGGCTTGCAGCTACAGAAAAAAAAGCTTATACGGCTATCAAGTCTGTTGCTCCCAGCTACAAAAACCTAATACGACAATCTATTCTGAGGTGCACAACCACAAAGTACGAATTGACGCGGTTATTGACTCTGTGGCTTGCAGCTACAGAAAAAAAAGCTTATACGGCTATCAAGTGTGTTGCTCACAGCTACAAGAACCTAATACGACTGAATACTCTGTGGCGCACAGCCACAAAATACAAATCAACGCGGTTATTGACTCTTTGCCTTGCAGCTACAGGAAAAAGTTTATACGGCTATCAAGTCTGTTGCTCCCAGCTACAAAAACCTAATACGACAATCTATTCTGAGGTGCACAACCACAAAGTACGAATTGACGCGGTTATTGACTCTGTGGCTTGCAGCTACAGAAAAAAAAGCTTATACGGCTATCAAGTGTGTTGCTCCCAGCTACAAAAACCTAATACGACTTTATATTCTGTGGCGCACAGCCACAAAAGACAAATTAACGCGGCTATTGACTCTTTGCCTTGCAGCTACAGGAAAAAGTTTATACGGCTATCAAGTCTGTTGCTCTTAGCTACAAAAACCTAATACGACTATCTATTCTGTGGCGCACAGCCACGAAATACGAATTAACGCGGTTATCGACTCATTGGCTTGCAGCTACAGAAAAAAAGTTTATACGGCTATCAAGTCTGTTGCTCCCCGCTACAAGAAAGTAATACGACTATCTATTCTGTGGCGCACAGCCACGAAATACGAATTTACGCGGTTATCGACTCTTTGGCTTGCAGTTACAGAGAACAATTCATACGGCTACCAAGTGTGTTGCTCCCAGCTACAAAAACCTAATACGACTTTATATTCTGTGGCGCACAGCCACAAAAGACGAATTAACGCGGTTATTGACTCTTTGCTTTGCAGCTACTGAGAACAGTTTATACGGCTATAAAATCTGTTGCTCCCAGCTACAAAAACCTAATACGACAATCTATTCTGAGGTGCACAACCACAAAGTACGAATTGACGCGGTTATTGACTCTGTGGCTTGCAGCTACAGAAAAAAAAGCTTATACGGCTTTCAAGTGTGTTGCTCACAGCTACAAGAACCTAATACGACTGAATACTCTGTGGCGCACAGCCACAAAATACAAATCAACGCGGTTATTGACTCTTTGCCTTGCAGCTACAGGAAAAAGTTTATACGGCTATCAAGTCTGTTGCTCCCAGCTACAAAAACCTAATACGACAATCTATTCTGAGGTGCACAACCACAAAGTACGAATTGACGCGGTTATTGACTCTGTGGCTTGCAGCTACAGAAAAAAAAGCTTATACGGCTATCAAGTGTGTTGCTCCCAGCTACAAAAACCTAATACGACTTTATATTCTGTGGCGCACAGCCACAAAAGACAAATTAACGCGGCTATTGACTCTTTGCCTTGCAGCTACAGGAAAAAGTTTATACGGCTATCAAGTCTGTTGCTCTTAGCTACAAAAACCTAATACGACTATCTATTCTGTGGCGCACAGCCACGAAATACGAATTAACGCGGTTATCGACTCATTGGCTTGCAGCTACAGAAAAAAAAGTTTATACGGCTATCAGTCTGTTGCTCCCCGCTACAAGAAAGTAATACGACTATCTATTCTGTGGCGCACAGCCACGAAATACGAATTTACGCGGTTATCGACTCTTTGGCTTGCAGTTACAGAGAACAGTTCATACGGCTACCAAGTGTGTTGCTCCCAGCTACAAAAACCTAATACGACTTTATATTCTGTGGCGCACAGCCACAAAAGACGAATTAACGCGGTTATTGACTCTTTGCTTTGCAGCTACTGAGAACAGTTTATACGGCTATAAAATCTGTTGCTCCCAGCTACAAAAACCTAATACGACAATATATTCTGTGGCGCACAGCCACAAAATACGAATCAACGCGGTTATTGACTCTTTGCCTTGCAGCTACAGAAAAAAAGTTTATACGGCTATCAAGTCTGTCGCTCCCAGCTACAAAAACCTAATACGACAATCTATTCTGTGGCGCACAGCCACAAAAGACAAATTAACGCGGTTATCGACTCTTTGGCTTGCAGTTACAGAGAACAGTTCATACGGCTACCAAGTGTGTTGCTCACAGCTACAAGAACAAAGTACGAATTGACGCGGTTATTGACTCTGTGGCTTGCAGCTACAGAAAAAAAGCTTATACGGCTATCAAGTGTGTTGCTCACAGCTACAAGAACCTAATACGACTGAATATTCTGTGGCGCACAGCCACAAAAGACGAATTAACGCGGTTATTGACTCTTTGCCTTGCAGCTACAGAAAACAGTTCATACGGCTATCAAGTCTGTTGCTCCCAGCTACAAAAACCTAATACGACAATCTATTCTGTGGTGCACAACCACAAAGTACGAATTGACGCGGTTATTGACTCTGTGGCTTGCAGCTACAGAAAAAAAGCTTATACGGCTATCAAGTGTGTTGCTCACAGCTACAAGAACCTAATACGACTAAATATTCTGTGGCGCACAGCCACAAAAGACGAATTAACGCGGTTATTGACTCTTTGCCTTGCAGCTACAGAAAAAAAGTTTATACAGTTATCAAGTCTGTTGCTCCCAGCTACAAGAAAGTAATACGACTATCTATTCTGTGGCGCACAGCCACGAAATACGAATTTACGCGGTTATCGACTCTTTGGCTTGCAGTTACAGAGAACAGTTCATACGGCTACCAAGTGTGTTGCTCACAGCTACAAGAACCTAAGACGACTATATATTCTGTGGCGCACAGCCACAAAAGACGAATTAACGCGGTTATTGACTCTTTGGCTTGCAGTTACAGAGAACAGTTCATACGGCTATCAAATCTGTTTCTCCCAGCTACAAAAACCTAATACGACAATCTATTCTGAGGTGCACAACCACAAAGTACGAATTGACGCGGTTATTGACTCTGTGGCTTGCAGCTACAGAAAAAAAAGCTTATACGGCTATCAAGTGTGTTGCTCACAGCTACAAGAACCTAATACGACTGAATACTCTGTGGCGCACAGCCACAAAATACAAATCAACGCGGTTATTGACTCTTTGCCTTGCAGCTACAGGAAAAAGTTTATACGGCTATCAAGTCTGTTGCTCCCAGCTACAAAAACCTAATACGACAATCTATTCTGAGGTGCACAACCACAAAGTACGAATTGACGCGGTTATTGACTCTGTGGCTTGCAGCTACAGAAAAAAAAGCTTATACGGCTATCAAGTGTGTTGCTCCCAGCTACAAAAACCTAATACGACTTTATATTCTGTGGCGCACAGCCACAAAAGACAAATTAACGCGGCTATTGACTCTTTGCCTTGCAGCTACAGGAAAAAGTTTATACGGCTATCAAGTCTGTTGCTCTTAGCTACAAAAACCTAATACGACTATCTATTCTGTGGCGCACAGCCACGAAATACGAATTAACGCGGTTATCGACTCATTGGCTTGCAGCTACAGAAAAAAAGTTTATACGGCTATCAAGTCTGTTGCTCCCCGCTACAAGAAAGTAATACGACTATCTATTCTGTGGCGCACAGCCACGAAATACGAATTTACGCGGTTATCGACTCTTTGGCTTGCAGTTACAGAGAACAGTTCATACGGCTACCAAGTGTGTTGCTCCCAGCTACAAAAACCTAATACGACTTTATATTCTGTGGCGCACAGCCACAAAAGACGAATTAACGCGGTTATTGACTCTTTGCTTTGCAGCTACTGAGAACAGTTTATACGGCTATAAAATCTGTTGCTCCCAGCTACAAAAACCTAATACGACAATCTATTCTGAGGTGCACAACCACAAAGTACGAATTGACGCGGTTATTGACTCTGTGGCTTGCAGCTACAGAAAAAAAAGCTTATACGGCTATCAAGTGTGTTGCTCACAGCTACAAGAACCTAATACGACTGAATACTCTGTGGCGCACAGCCACAAAATACAAATCAACGCGGTTATTGACTCTTTGCCTTGCAGCTACAGGAAAAAGTTTATACGGCTATCAAGTCTGTTGCTCCCAGCTACAAAAACCTAATACGACAATCTATTCTGAGGTGCACAACCACAAAGTACGAATTGACGCGGTTATTGACTCTGTGGCTTGCAGCTACAGAAAAAAAAAGCTTATACGGCTATCAAGTGTGTTGCTCCCAGCTACAAAAACCTAATACGACTTTATATTCTGTGGCGCACAGCCACAAAAGACAAATTAACGCGGCTATTGACTCTTTGCCTTGCAGCTACAGGAAAAAGTTTTTACGGCTATCAAGTCTGTTGCTCTTAGCTACAAAAACCTAATACGACTATCTATTCTGTGGCGCACAGCCACGAAATACGAATTAACGCGGTTATCGACTCATTGGCTTGCAGCTACAGAAAAAAAGTTTATACGGCTATCAAGTCTGTTGCTCCCCGCTACAAGAAAGTAATACGACTATCTATTCTGTGGCGCACAGCCACGAAATACGAATTTACGCGGTTATCGACTCTTTGGCTTGCAGTTACAGAGAACAGTTCATACGGCTACCAAGTGTGTTGCTCCCAGCTACAAAAACCTAATACGACTTTATATTCTGTGGCGCACAGCCACAAAAGACGAATTAACGCGGTTATTGACTCTTTGCTTTGCAGCTACTGAGAACAGTTTATACGGCTATAAAATCTGTTGCTCCCAGCTACAAAAACCTAATACGACAATATATTCTGTGGCGCACAGCCACAAAATACGAATCAACGCGGTTATTGACTCTTTGCCTTGCAGCTACAGAAAAAAAGTTTATACGGCTATCAAGTCTGTTGCTCCCAGCTACAAAAACCTAATACGACAATCTATTCTGTGGCGCACAGCCACAAAAGACAAATTAACGCGGTTATCGACTCTTTGGCTTGCAGTTACAGAGAACAGTTCATACGGCTACCAAGTGTGTTGCTCACAGCTACAAGAACAAAGTACGAATTGACGCGGTTATTGACTCTGTGGCTTGCAGCTACAGAAAAAAAGCTTATACGGCTATCAAGTGTGTTGCTCACAGCTACAAGAACCTAATACGACTGAATATTCTGTGGCGCACAGCCACAAAAGACGAATTAACGCGGTTATTGACTCTTTGCCTTGCAGCTACAGAAAACAGTTCATACGGCTATCAAGTCTGTTGCTCCCAGCTACAAAAACCTAATACGACAATCTATTCTGTGGTGCACAACCACAAAGTACGAATTGACGCGGTTATTGACTCTGTGGCTTGCAGCTACAGAAAAAAAGCTTATACGGCTATCAAGTGTGTTGCTCACAGCTACAAGAACCTAATACGACTGAATATTCTGTGGCGCACAGCCACAAAAGACGAATTAACGCGGTTATTGACTCTTTGCCTTGCAGCTACAGAAAAAAAGTTTATACAGTTATCAAGTCTGTTGCTCCCAGCTACAAGAAAGTAATACGACTATCTATTCTGTGGCGCACAGCCACGAAATACGAATTTACGCGGTTATCGACTCTTTGGCTTGCAGTTACAGAGAACAGTTCATACGGCTACCAAGTGTGTTGCTCACAGCTACAAGAACCTAAGACGACTATATATTCTGTGGCGCACAGCCACAAAAGACGAATTAACGCGGTTATTGACTCTTTGGCTTGCAGTTACAGAGAACAGTTCATACGGCTATCAAATCTGTTTCTCCCAGCTACAAAAACTTAATACAACTATCTTTCCTGTGATGCACAACCAGAAAGTACGAATTAACGCGGTTATTGACTCTGTGGCTTGCAGCTAGAGAAAGAAAGCTTATACGGCTACCAAGTGTGTTGCTCACAGCTACAAGAACCTAAGACGACTATATATTCTGTGGCGCACAGCCAAAAAAGACAAATTAACGCGGTTATTGACTCTTTGCCTTGCAGCTTCTGAGAACAGTTCATACGGCTATCAAATCTGTTGCTGTGGCTTGCAGCTAGAGAAAGAAAGCTTATATGGCTATCAAGTGTGTTGCTCACAGCTACAAGAACCTAATACGACTGAATATTCTGTGGCGCACAGCCACAAAAGACGAATTAACGCGGTTATTGACTCTTTGCCTTGCAGCTACAGAAAAAAAGTTTATACAGTTATCAAGTCTGTTGCTCCCAGCTACAAGAAAGTAATACGACTATCTATTCTGTGGCGCACAGCCACGAAATACGAATTTACGCGGTTATCGACTCTTTGGCTTGCAGTTACAGAGAACAGTTCATACGGCTACCAAGTGTGTTGCTCACAGCTACAAGAACCTAAGACGACTATATATTCTGTGGCGCACAGCCACAAAAGACGAATTAACGCGGTTATTGACTCTTTGGCTTGCAGTTACAGAGAACAGTTCATACGGCTATCAAATCTGTTTCTCCCAGCTACAAAAACTTAATACAACTATCTTTCCTGTGATGCACAACCAGAAAGTACGAATTAACGCGGTTATTGACTCTGTGGCTTGCAGCTAGAGAAAGAAAGCTTATACGGCTACCAAGTGTGTTGCTCACAGCTACAAGAACCTAAGACGACTATATATTCTGTGGCGCACAGCCAAAAAAGACAAATTAACGCGGTTATTGACTCTTTGCCTTGCAGCTTCTGAGAACAGTTCATACGGCTATCAAATCTGTTGCTGTGGCTTGCAGCTACAGAAAAAAAGCTTATACAGCTATCAAGTGTGTTGCTCACAGCTACAAGAACCTAATACGACTGAATATTCTGTGGCGCACAGCCACAAAAGCCGAATTAACGCGGTTATTGACTCTTTGCCTTGCAGCTACAGAAAAAAAAGTTTATACGGCTATCAAGTCTGTAGCTCCCAGCTACAAGAAAGTAATACGACTATCTATTATGTGGCGCACAGCCACGAAATACGAATTAACGCGGTTATTGACTCTTTGCCTTGCAGCTACAGAAAAAAGTTTATACAGCTACCAAGTGTGTTGCTCACAGCTACAAGAACCTAATACGACAATATATGCTGTGGCGCACAGCCACAAAATACAAATCAACGCGGTTATTGACTCTTTGCCTTGCAGCCACAGAAAAAAAAATCATACGGCTATCAAGTCTGTTGCTCCCAGCTACAAAAACCTAATACGACAATCTATTCTGAGGTGCACAACCACAAAGTACGAATTGACGCGGTTATTGACTCTGTGGCTTGCAGCCACAGAAAAAAAATCATACGGCTATCAAGTCTGTTGCTCCCAGCTACAAAAACCTAATACGACAATCTATTCTGAGGTGCACAACCACAAAGTACGAATTGACGCGGTTATTGACTCTGTGGCTTGCAGCTACAGAAAAAAAAGCTTATACGGCTATCAAGTGTGTTGCTCACAGCTACAAGAACCTAATACGACTGAATACTCTGTGGCGCACAGCCACAAAATACAAATCAACGCGGTTATTGACTCTTTGCCTTGCAGCTACAGAAAAAAAATCATACGGCTATCAAGTCTGTTGCTCCCAGCTACAAAAACCTAATACGACTTTATATTCTGTGGCGCACAGCCACAAAAGACAAATTAACGCGGCTATTGACTCTTTGCCTTGCAGCTACAGGAAAAAGTTTATACGGATATCAAGTCTGTTGCTCTTAGCTACAAAAACCTAATACGACTATCTATTCTGTGGCGCACAGCCACGAAATACGAATTAACGCGGTTATCGACTCATTGGCTTGCAGCTACAGAAAAAAGTTTATACGGCTATCAAGTCTGTTGCTCCCCGCTACAAGAAAGTAATACGACTATCTATTCTGTGGCGCACAGCCACGAAATACGAATTAACGCGGTTATTGACTCTTTGCCTTGCAGCTACAGAAAAAAAGTTTATACAGCTACCAAGTGTGTTGCTCACTGCTACAAGAACCTAATACGACAATATATGCTGTGGCGCACAGCCACAAAATACGAATCAACGCGGTTATTGACTCTTTGCCTTGCAGCCACAGAAAAAAAAATCATACGGCTATCAAGTCTGTTGCTCCCAGCTACAAAAACCTAATACGACAATCTATTCTGAGGTGCACAACCACAAAGTACGAATTGACGCGGTTATTGACTCTGTGGCTTGCAGCCACAGAAAAAAATTATACGGCTATCAAGTCTGTTGCTCCCAGCTACAAAAACCTAATACGACAATCTATTCTGAGGTGCACAACCACAAAGTACGAATTGACGCGGTTATTGACTCTGTGGCTTGCAGCTACAGAAAAAAAAGCTTATACGGCTATCAAGTGTGTTGCTCACAGCTACAAGAACCTAATACGACTGAATACTCTGTGGCGCACAGCCACAAAATACAAATCAACGCGGTTATTGACTCTTTGCCTTGCAGCTACAGAAAAAAAATCATACGGCTATCAAGTCTGTTGCTCCCAGCTACAAAAACCTAATACGACTTTATATTCTGTGGCGCACAGCCACAAAAGACAAATTAACGCGGCTATTGACTCTTTGCCTTGCAGCTACAGGAAAAAGTTTATACGGCTATCAAGTCTGTTGCTCTTAGCTACAAAAACCTAATACGACTATCTATTCTGTGGCGCACAGCCACGAAATACGAATTAACGCGGTTATCGACTCATTGGCTTGCAGCTACAGAAAAAAGTTTATACGGCTATCAAGTCTGTTGCTCCCCGCTACAAGAAAGTAATACGACTATCTATTCTGTGGCGCACAGCCACGAAATACGAATTAACGCGGTTATTGACTCTTTGCCTTGCAGCTACAGAAAAAAAGTTTATACAGCTACCAAGTGTGTTGCTCACAGCTACAAGAACCTAATACGACAATATATGCTGTGGCGCACAGCCACAAAATACGAATCAACGCGGTTATTGACTCTTTGCCTTGCAGCCACAGAAAAAAAAATCATACGGCTATCAAGTCTGTTGCTCCCAGCTACAAAAACCTAATACGACAATCTATTCTGAGGTGCACAACCACAAAGTACGAATTGACGCGGTTATTGACTCTGTGGCTTGCAGCCACAGAAAAAAAATCATACGGCTATCAAGTCTGTTGCTCCCAGCTACAAAAACCTAATACGACAATCTATTCTGAGGTGCACAACCACAAAGTACGAATTGACGCGGTTATTGACTCTGTGGCTTGCAGCTACAGAAAAAAAAGCTTATACGGCTATCAAGTGTGTTGCTCACAGCTACAAGAACCTAATACGACTGAATACTCTGTGGCGCACAGCCACAAAATACAAATCAACGCGGTTATTGACTCTTTGCCTTGCAGCTACAGAAAAAAAATCATACGGCTATCAAGTCTGTTGCTCCCAGCTACAAAAACCTAATACGACTTTATATTCTGTGGCGCACAGCCACAAAATGCAAATTAACGCGGCTATTGACTCTTTGCCTTGCAGCTACAGGAAAAAGTTTATACGGCTATCAAGTCTGTTGCTCTTAGCTACAAAAACCTAATACGACTATCTATTCTGTGGCGCACAGCCACGAAATAAGAATTAACGCGGTTATCGACTCATTGGCTTGCAGCTACAGAAAAAAAGTTTATACGGCTATCAAGTCTGTTGCTCCCCGCTACAAGAAAGTAATACGACTATCTATTCTGTGGCGCACAGCCACGAAATACGAATTTACGCGGTTATCGACTCTTTGGCTTGCAGTTACAGAGAACAGTTCATACGGCTACCAAGTGTGTTGCTCACAGCTACAAGAACCTAATACGACAATCTATTCTGAGGTGCACAACCACAAAGTACGAATTGACGCGGTTATTGACTCTGTGGCTTGCAGCTACAGAAAAAAAAAGCTTATACGGCTATCAAGTGTGTTGCTCACAGCTACAAGAACCTAATACGACTGAATACTCTGTGGCGCACAGCCACAAAATACAAATCAACGCGGTTATTGACTCTTTGCCTTGCAGCTACAGAAAAAAAATTATACGGCTATCAAGTCTATTGCTCCCAGCTACAAAAACCTAATACGACTTTATATTCTGTGGCGCACAGCCACAAAAGACAAATTAACGCGGCTATTGACTCTTTGCCTTGCAGCTACAGGAAAAAGTTTATACGGCTATCAAGTCTGTTGCTCTTAGCTACAAAAACCTAATACGACTATCTATTCTGTGGCGCACAGCCACGAAATACGAATTAACGCGGTTATCGACTCATTGGCTTGCAGCTACAGAAAAAAAGTTTATACGGCTATCAAGTCTGTTGCTCCCCGCTACAAGAAAGTAATACGACTATCTATTCTGTGGCGCACAGCCACGAAATACGAATTTACGCGGTTATCGACTCTTTGGCTTGCAGTTACAGAGAACAGTTCATACGGCTACCAAGTGTGTTGCTCACAGCTACAAGAACCTAAGACGACTATATATTCTGTGGCGCACAGCCACGAAATACGAATTAACGCGGTTATCGACTCTTTGGCTTGCAGCTACAGAAAACAGTTCATACGGCTATCAAGTCTGTTGCTCCCAGCTACAAAAACCTAATACGACAATCTATTCTGTGGCGCACAGTCACAAATTACGAATTAACGCTGTTATCGACTCTTTGGCTTGCAGTTACAGAGAACAGTTCATACGGCTATCAAATCTGTTTCTCCCAGCTACAAAAACTTAATACAACTATCTTTCCTGTGATGCACAACCAGAAAGTACGAATTAACGCGGTTATTGACTCTGTGGCTTGCAGCTACAGAAAATAAGCTTATATGGCTACCAAGTGTGTTGCTCACAGCTACAAGAACCTAAGACGACTATATATTCTGTGGCGCACAGCCACAAAAAACAAATTAACGCGGTTATTGACTCTTTGCCTTGCAGCTACTGAGAACAGTTCATACGGCTATCAAATCTGTTGCTCCCAGCTACAAAAACCTAATACGACAATCTATGCTGTGGCGCACAGCCACAAAATACGAATTAACGCTGTTATCGACTCTTTGGCTTGCAGTTACAGAGAACAGTTCATACGGCTATCAAATCTGTTTCTCCCAGCTACAAAAACTTAATACAACTATCTTTCCTGTGATGCACAACCAGAAAGTACGAATTAACGCGGTTATTGACTCTGTGGCTTGCAGCTACAGAAAATAAGCTTATATGGCTACCAAGTGTGTTGCTCCCAGCTACAAAAACCTAATACGACAATCTATTCTGAGGTGCACAACCACAAAGTACGAATCCACGCGGTTATTGACTCTTTGCCTTGCAGCTACTGAGAACAGTTCATACGGCTATCAAATCTGTTGCTCCCAGCTACAAAAACCTAATACGACAATCTATGCTGTGGCGCACAGCCACAAAATACGAATCCACGCGGCTATTGACTCTTTGCCTTGCAGCCACAGAAAAAAAATCATACGGCTATCAAGTCTGTTGCTCCCAGCTACAAAAACCTAATACGACAATCTATTCTGAGGTGCACAACCACAAAGTACGAATCCACGCGGTTATTGACTCTTTGCCTTGCAGCTACAGAAAAAAGTTTATACGGCTATCAAGTCTGTTGCTCCCAGCTACAAAAACCTAATACGACTATCTATGCTGTGGCGCACAGCCACAAAATACGAATCCACGCGGCTATTGACTCTTTGCCTTGCAGCCACAGAAAAAAAATCATACGGCTATCAAGTCTGTTGCTCCCAGCTACAAAACCTTATACGACAATCTATTCTGTGGTGCACAGCCACAAAATACGAATCAACGCGGTTATTGACTCTTTGCCTTGCAGCCACAGAAAAAAAATCATACGGCTATCAAGTCTGTTGCTGCCAGCTACAAAAACCTAATACGACAATCTATTCTGAGGTGCACAACCACAAAGTACGAATTAACGCGGTTATTGACTCTTTGCCTTGCAGCTACAGAAAAAAAATTTATACAGTTATCAAGTCTGTTGCTCCCAGCTACAAGAAAGTAATACGACTATCTATTCTGTGGCGCACAGCCACGAAATACGAATTTACGCGGTTATCGACTCTTTGGCTTGCAGTTACATAGAACAGTTCATACGGCTACCAAGTGTGTTGCTCACAGCTACAAAAACCTAATACGACAATCTATGCTGTAGCGCACAGCCACAAAATACGAATCAACGCGGTTATTGACTCTTTGCCTTGCAGCCACAGAAAAAAATCATACGGCTATCAAGTCTGTTGCTCCCAGCTACAAAAACCTAATACGACAATCTATTCTGAGGTGCACAACCACAAAGTACGAATTGACGCGGTTATTGACTCTTTGCCTTGCAGCTACAGAAAAAAGTTTATACGGCTATCAAGTCTGTTGCTCCCAGCTACAAAAACCTAATACGACTATCTATTCTGTGGCGCACAGCCACGAAATACGAATTAACGCGGTTATCGACTCATTGGCTTGCAGTTACAGAGAACAGTTCATACGGCTATCAAATCTGTTGCTCCCAGCTACAAAAACCTAATACGACAATCTATTCTGTGGTGCACAACCACAAAGTACGAATTGACGCGGTTATTGACTCTGTGGCTTGCAGCTACAGAAAAAAAAGCTTATACGGCTATCAAGTGTGTTGCTCACAGCTACAAGAACCTAATACGACTGAATATTCTGTGGCGCACAGCCACAAAAGACGAATTAACGGGGTTATTGACTCTTTGCCTTGCAGCTACAGAAAAAAAAGTTTATACGGCTATCAAGTCTGTAGCTCCCAGCTACAAGAAAGTAATACGACTATCTATTATGTGGCGCACAGCCACGAAATACGAATTTACGCGGTTATCGACTCTTTGGCTTGCATTTACAAAAAACAGTTCATACGGCTATCAAGTCTGTTGCTCCCAGCTACAAAAACCTAATACGACAATCTATTCTGTGGCGCACAGCCACAAACTACGAATTAACGCTGTTATCGAGTCTTTGGCTTGCAGTACAGAGAACAGTTCATACGGCTATCAAATCTGTTGCTCCCAGCTACAAAAACTTAATACAACTATCTTTCCTGTGGTGCACAACCAGAAAGTACGAATTAACGCGGTTATTGACTCTTTGCCTTGCAGCTACAGAAAAAAGTTTATACGGCTATCAAGTCTGTTGCTCCCAGCTACAAAAACTTAATACGACTATCTTTTCTGTGGCGCACAACCACAAAGTACGAATTGACGCGGTTATTGACTCTGTGGCTTGCAGCTACAGAAAATAAGCTTATATGGCTACCAAGTGTGTTGCTCACAGCTACAAGAACCTAAGACGACTATATATTCTGTGGCGCACAGCCACAAAAAACAAATTAACGCGGTTATTGACTCTTTGCCTTGCAGCTACTGAGAACAGTTCATACGGCTATCAAATCTGTTGCTCCCAGCTACAAAAACCTAATACGACAATCTATGCTGTGGCGCACAGCCACAAAATACGAATTAACGCTGTTATCGACTCTTTGGCTTGCAGTTACAGAGAACAGTTCATACGGCTATCAAATCTGTTTCTCCCAGCTACAAAAACTTAATACAACTATCTTTCCTGTGATGCACAACCAGAAAGTACGAATTAACGCGGTTATTGACTCTGTGGCTTGCAGCTACAGAAAATAAGCTTATATGGCTACCAAGTGTGTTGCTCACAGCTACAAGAACCTAAGACGACTATATATTCTGTGGCGCACAGCCACAAAAGACAAATTAACGCGGTTATTGACTCTTTGCCTTGCAGCTACTGAGAACAGTTCATACGGCTATCAAATCTGTTGCTCCCAGCTACAAAAACCTAATACGACAATCTATGATGTGGCGCACAGCCACAAAATACGAATCCACGCGGTTATTGACTCTTTGCCTTGCAGCCACAGAAAAAAAATCATACGGCTATCAAGTCTGTTGCTCCCAGCTACAAAAACCTAATACGACAATCTATTCTGAGGTGCACAACCACAAAGTACGAATTGACGCGGTTATTGACTCTTTGCCTTGCAGCTACAGAAAAAAGTTTATACGGCTATCAAGTCTGTTGCTCCCAGCTACAAAAACCTAATACGACTATCTATTCTGTGGCGCACAGCCACGAAATACGAATTAACGCGGTTATCGACTCATTGGCTTGCAGTTACAGAGAACAGTTCATACGGCTATCAAGTCTGTTGCTCCCAGCTACAAAACCTTATACGACAATCTATTCTGTGGTGCACAGCCACAAAATACGAATCAACGCGGTTATTGACTCTTTGCCTTGCAGCCACAGAAAAAAAATCATACGGCTATCAAGTCTGTTGCTGCCAGCTACAAAAACCTAATACGACAATCTATTCTGAGGTGCACAACCACAAAGTACGAATTAACGCGGTTATTGACTCTTTGCCTTGCAGCTACAGAAAAAAAGTTTATACAGTTATCAAGTCTGTTGCTCCCAGCTACAAGAAAGTAATACGACTATCTATTCTGTGGCGCACAGCCACGAAATACGAATTTACGCGGTTATCGACTCTTTGGCTTGCAGTTACATAGAACAGTTCATACGGCTACCAAGTGTGTTGCTCACAGCTACAAAAACCTAATACGACAATCTATGCTGTAGCGCACAGCCACAAAATACGAATCAACGCGGTTATTGACTCTTTGCCTTGCAGCCACAGAAAAAAAATCATACGGCTATCAAGTCTGTTGCTCCCAGCTACAAAAACCTAATACGACAATCTATTCTGAGGTGCACAACCACAAAGTACGAATTGACGCGGTTATTGACTCTTTGCCTTGCAGCTACAGAAAAAAGTTTATACGGCTATCAAGTCTGTTGCTCCCAGCTACAAAAACCTAATACGACTATCTATTCTGTGGCGCACAGCCACGAAATACGAATTAACGCGGTTATCGACTCATTGGCTTGCAGTTACAGAGAACAGTTCATACGGCTATCAAATCTGTTGCTCCCAGCTACAAAAACCTAATACGACAATCTATTCTGTGGTGCACAACCACAAAGTACGAATTGACGCGGTTATTGACTCTGTGGCTTGCAGCTACAGAAAAAAAAGCTTATACGGCTATCAAGTGTGTTGCTCACAGCTACAAGAACCTAATACGACTGAATATTCTGTGGCGCACAGCCACAAAAGACGAATTAACGGGGTTATTGACTCTTTGCCTTGCAGCTACAGAAAAAAAAGTTTATACGGCTATCAAGTCTGTAGCTCCCAGCTACAAGAAAGTAATACGACTATCTATTATGTGGCGCACAGCCACGAAATACGAATTTACGCGGTTATCGACTCTTTGGCTTGCATTTACAAAAAACAGTTCATACGGCTATCAAGTCTGTTGCTCCCAGCTACAAAAACCTAATACGACAATCTATTCTGTGGCGCACAGCCACGAAATACGAATTAACGCGGTTATCGACTCATTGGCTTGCAGTTACAGAGAACAGTTCATACGGCTATCAAATCTGTTGCTCCCAGCTACAAAAACCTAATACGACAATCTATTCTGTGGTGCACAACCACAAAGTACGAATTGACGCGGTTATTGACTCTGTGGCTTGCAGCTACAGAAAAAAAAGCTTATACGGCTATCAAGTGTGTTGCTCACAGCTACAAGAACCTAATACGACTGAATATTCTGTGGCGCACAGCCACAAAAGACGAATTAACGGGGTTATTGACTCTTTGCCTTGCAGCTACAGAAAAAAAAGTTTATACGGCTATCAAGTCTGTAGCTCCCAGCTACAAGAAAGTAATACGACTATCTATTATGTGGCGCACAGCCACGAAATACGAATTTACGCGGTTATCGACTCTTTGGCTTGCATTTACAAAAAACAGTTCATACGGCTATCAAGTCTGTTGCTCCCAGCTACAAAAACCTAATACGACAATCTATTCTGTGGCGCACAGCCACAAACTACGAATTAACGCTGTTATCGAGTCTTTGGCTTGCAGTACAGAGAACAGTTCATACGGCTATCAAATCTGTTGCTCCCAGCTACAAAAACTTAATACAACTATCTTTCCTGTGGTGCACAACCAGAAAGTACGAATTAACGCGGTTATTGACTCTTTGCCTTGCAGCTACAGAAAAAAGTTTATACGGCTATCAAGTCTGTTGCTCCCAGCTACAAAAACTTAATACGACTATCTTTTCTGTGGCGCACAACCACAAAGTACGAATTGACGCGGTTATTGACTCTGTGGCTTGCAGCTACAGAAAAAAAGCTTATACGGCTATCAAGTGTGTTGCTCACAGCTACAAGAACCTAATACGACTGAATATTCTGTGGCGCACAGCCACAAAAGACGAATTAACGGGGTTATTGACTCTTTGCCTTGCAGCTACAGAAAAAAAAAGTTTATACGGCTATCAAGTCTGTAGCTCCCAGCTACAAGAAAGTAATACGACTATCTATTATGTGGCGCACAGCCACAAAATACGAATTAACGCTGTTATCGACTCTTTGGCTTGCAGTTACAGAGAACAGTTCATACGGCTATCAAATCTGTTGCTCCCAGCTACAAAACTTAATACAACTATCTTTCCTGTGGTGCACAACCAGAAAGTACGAATTAACGCGGTTATTGACTCTGTGGCTTGCAGCTACAGAAAAAAAAAGTTTATACGGCTATCAAGTCTGTAGCTCCCAGCTACAAGAAAGTAATACGACTATCTATTATGTGGCGCACAGCCACAAAATACGAATTAACGCTGTTATCGACTCTTTGGCTTGCAGTTACAGAGAACAGTTCATACGGCTATCAAGTCTGTTGCTCCCAGCTACAAAAACTTAATACAACTATCTTTTCTGTGGCGCACAACCACAAAGTACGAATTGACGCGGTTATTGACTCTGTGGCTTGCAGCTACAGAAAAAAAGCTTATACGGCTATCAAGTGTGTTGCTCACAGCTACAAGAACCTAATACGACTGAATATTCTGTGGCGCACAGCCACAAAAGACGAATTAACGCGGTTATTGACTCTTTGCCTTGCAGCTACAGAAAAAAAAGTTTATACGGCTATCAAGTCTGTAGCTCCCAGCTACAAGAAAATAATACGACTATCTATTATGTGGCGCACAGCCACGAAATACGAATTTACGCGGTTATCGACTCTTTGGCTTGCATTCACAAAAAACAGTTCATACGGCTATCAAGTCTGTTGCTCCCAGCTACAAAAACTTAATACAACTATCTTTCCTGTGGTGCACAACCAGAAAGTACGAATTAACGCGGTTATTGACTCTGTGGCTTGCAGCTACAGAAAAAAAGTTTATACGGCTATCAAGTCTGTTGCTCCCAGCTACAAAAACCTAATACGACAATCTATTCTGTGGCGCACAGCCACAAAATACGAATTAACGCGGTTATTGACTCTTTGCCTTGCAGCTACAGAAAAAAAATCATACGGCTATCAAGTCTGTTGCTCCCAGCTACAAAAACCTAATACGACTTTATATTCTGTGGCGCACAGCCACAAAAGACAAATTAACGCGGTTATTGACTCTTTGCCTTGCAGCTGCAGAAAAAAGTTTATACGGCTATCAAGTCTGTAGCTCCCAGCTACAAGAAAATAATACGACTATCTATTATGTGGCGCACAGCCACGAAATACGAATTTACGCGGTTATCGACTCTTTGGCTTGCATTTACAAAAAACAGTTCATACGGCTATCAAGTCTGTTGCTCCCAGCTACAAAAACTTAATACAACTATCTTTCCTGTGGCGCACAGCCACAAAATACGAATTAACGCGGTTATTGACTCTTTGCCTTGCAGCTACAGAAAAAAAATCATACGGCTATCAAGTCTGTTGCTCCCAGCTACAAAAACCTAATACGACTTTATATTCTGTGGCGCACAGCCACAAAAGACAAATTAACGCGGTTATTGACTCTTTGCCTTGCAGCTACAGAAAAAAGTTTATACGGCTATCAAGTCTGTAGCTCCCAGCTACAAGAAAGTAATACGACTATCTATTATGTGGCGCACAGCCACAAAATACGAATTAACGCTGTTATCGACTCTTTGGCTTGCAGTTACAGAGAACAGTTCATACGGCTATCAAGTCTGTTGCTCCCAGCTACAAAAACTTAATACGACTATCTTTTCTGTGGCGCACAACCACAAAGTACGAATTGACGCGGTTATTGACTCTGTGGCTTGCAGCTACAGAAAAAAAGCTTATACGGCTATCAAGTGTGTTGCTCACAGCTACAAGAACCTAATACGACTGAATATTCTGTGGCGCACAGCCACAAAAGACGAATTAACGCGGTTATTGACTCTTCGCCTTGCAGCTACAGAAAAAAAAGTTTATACGGCTATCAAGTCTGTAGCTCCCAGCTACAAGAAAATAATACGACTATCTATTATGTGGCGCACAGCCACGAAATACGAATTTACGCGGTTATCGACTCTTTGGCTTGCATTCACAAAAAACAGTTCATACGGCTATCAAGTCTGTTGCTCCCAGCTACAAAAACTTAATACAACTATCTTTCCTGTGGTGCACAACCAGAAAGTACGAATTAACGCGGTTATTGACTCTGTGGCTTGCAGCTACAGAAAAAAAGTTTATACGGCTATCAAGTCTGTTGCTCCCAGCTACAAAAACCTAATACGACAATCTATTCTGTGGCGCACAGCCACAAAATACGAATTAACGCGGTTATTGACTCTTTGCCTTGCAGCTACAGAAAAAAAATCATACGGCTATCAAGTCTGTTGCTCCCAGCTACAAAAACCTAATACGACTTTATATTCTGTGGCGCACAGCCACAGAAGACAAATTAACGCGGTTATTGACTCTTTGCCTTGCAGCTACAGAAAAAAGTTTATACGGCTATCAAGTCTGTAGCTCCCAGCTACAAGAAAATAATACGACTATCTATTATGTGGCGCACAGCCACGAAATACGAATTTACGCGGTTATCGACTCTTTGGCTTGCATTTACAAAAAACAGTTCATACGGCTATCAAGTCTGTTGCTCCCAGCTACAAAAACTTAATACAACTATCTTTCCTGTGGTGCACAACCAGAAAGTACGAATTAACGCGGTTATTGACTCTGTGGCTTGCAGCTACAGAAAAAAGTTTATACGGCTATCAAGTCTGTTGCTCCCAGCTACAAAAACCTAATACGACAATCTATTCTGTGGCGCACAGCCACAAAATACGAATTAACGCGGTTATTGACTCTTTGCCTTGCAGCTACAGAAAAAAAATCATACGGCTATCAAGTCTGTTGCTCCCAGCTACAAAAACCTAATACGACTTTATATTCTGTGGCGCACAGCCACAAAAGACAAATTAACGCGGTTATTGACTCTTTGCCTTGCAGCTACAGAAAAAAGTTTATACGGCTATCAAGTATGTTGCTCCCAGCTACAAAAACCTAATACGACTATCTTTTCTGTGGCGCACAACCACAAGGTACGAATTGACGCGGTTATTGACTCTGTGGCTTGCAGCTACAGAAAAAAGTTTGTACGGCTATCAAGTCTGCTGCTTTCAGCTACAAAAACCTAATACGACAATCTATTCTGTGGCGCACAGCCACAAAATACGAATTAACGCGTTTATCGACTCATCGGCTTGCAGCTACAGGAAAAAGTTTATACGGCTATCAAGTCTGTTGCTTTCAGCTACAAAAACCTAATACGACAATCTATCCTGTGGCGCACAGCCACAAAATACGAATTAACGCGGTTATCGACTCTTTGGCTTGCAGTTACAGAGAACAGTTCATACGGCTATCAAATCTGTTGCTCCCAGCTACAAAAACTTAATACAACTATCTTTCCTGTGGTGCACAACCAGAAAGTACGAATTAACGCGGTTATTGACTCTTTGCCTTGCAGCTACAGAAAAAAGTTTATACGGCTATCAAGTCTGTTGCTCCCAGCTACAAAAACTTAATACGACTATATTTTCTGTGGCGCACAACCACAAAGTACGAATTGACGCGGTTCTTGACTCTGTGGCTTGCAGCTACAGAAAAAAAGCTTATACGGATATCAAGTGTGTTGCTCACAGCTACAAGAACCTAATACGACTGAATATTCTGTGGCGCACAGCCACAAAAGACGAATTAACGCGGTTATTGACTTTTTGCCTTGCAGCTACAGAAAAAAAAGTTTATACGGCTATCAAGTCTGTAGCTCCCAGCTACAAGAAAATAATACGACTATCTATTATGTGGCGCACAGCCACGAAATACGAATTTACGCGGTTATCGACTCTTTGGCTTGCATTTACAAAAAACAGTTCATACGGCTATCAAGTCTGTTGCTCCCAGCTACAAAAACCTAATACGACAATCTATTCTGTGGCGCACAGCCACAAAATACGAATTAACGCTGTTATCGACTCTTTGGCTTGCAGTTACAGAGAACAGTTCATACGGCTATCAAATATGTTGCTCCCAGCTACAGAAACTTAATACAACTATCTTTCCTGTGGTGCACAACCAGAAAGTACGAATTAACGCGGTTATTGACTCTGTGGCTTGCAGCTACAGAAAAAAAGCTTATACGGCTACCAAGTGTGTTGCTCACAGCTACAAGAACCTAAGACGACTATATATTCTGTGGCGCACAGCCACAAAATACGAATTAACGCTGTTATCGACTCTTTGGCTTGCAGTTACAGAGAACAGTTCATACGGCTATCAAATCTGTTGCTCCCAGCTACAAAACTTAATACAACTATCTTTCCTGTGGTGCACAACCAGAAAGTACGAATTAACGCGGTTATTGACTCTGTGGCTTGCAGCTACAGAAAAAAAGCTTATACGGCTACCAAGTGTGTCGCTCACAGCTACAAGAACCTAAGACGACTATATATTCTGTGGCGCACAGCCACAAAAGACAAATTAACGCGGTTATTGACTCTTTGCCTTGCAGCTACAGAGAACAGTTCATACGGCTATCTAATCTGTTGCTCCCAGCTACAAAAACCTAATACGACAATCTATTCTGTGGCGCACAGCCACAAAATACGAATTAACGCGGTTATTGACTCTTTGCCTTGCAGCTACAGAAAAAAAATCATACGGCTATCAAGTCTGTTGCTCCCAGCTACAAAAACCTAATACGACTTTATATTCTGTGGCGCACAGCCACAAAAGACAAATTAACGCGGTTATTGACTCTTTGCCTTGCAGCTACAGAAAAAAGTTTATACGGCTATCAAGTATGTTGCTCCCAGCTACAAAAACTTAATACGACAATCTATTCTGTGGCGCACAACCACAAAGTACGAATTGACGCGGTTATTGACTCTGTGGCTTGCAGCTACAGAAAAAAAGCTTATACGGCTATCAAGTGTGTTGCTCACAGCTACAAGAACCTAATACGACTGAATATTCTGTGGCGCACAGCCACAAAAGACGAATTAACGGGGTTATTGACTCTTTGCCTTGCAGCTACAGAAAAAAAAAGGTTATACGGCTATCAAGTCTGTAGCTCCCAGCTACAAGAAAGTAATACGACTATCTATTATGTGGCGCACAGCCACAAAATACGAATTAACGCTGTTATCGACTCTTTGGCTTGCAGTTACAGAGAACAGTTCATACGGCTATCAAATCTGTTGCTCCCAGCTACAAAACTTAATACAACTATCTTTCCTGTGGTGCACAACCAGAAAGTACGAATTAACGCGGTTATTGACTCTTTGCCTTGCAGCTACAGAAAAAAGTTTATACGGCTATCAAGTCTGTTGCTCCCAGCTACAAAAACTTAATACGACTATCTTTTCTGTGGCGCACAACCACAAAGTACGAATTGACGCGGTTATTGACTCTGTGGCTTGCAGCTACAGAAAAAAAGCTTATACGGCTAGCAAGTGTGTTGCTCACAGCTGAACCTAATACGACTGAATATTCTGTGGCGCACAGCCACAAAAGACGAATTAACGCGGTTATTGACTCTTTGCCTTGCAGCTACAGAAAAAAAAGTTTATACGGCTATCAAGTCTGTAGCTCCCAGCTACAAGAAAATAATACGACTATCTATTATGTGGCGCACAGCCACGAAATACGAATTTACGCGGTTATCGACTCTTTGGCTTGCAGCTACAGAAAAAAGTTTATACGGCTATCAAGTCTGTTGCTCCCAGCTACAAAAACCTAATACGACAATCTATTCTGTGGCGCACAGCCACAAAATACGAATTAACGCGGTTATTGACTCTTTGCCTTGCAGCTACAGAAAAAAATCATACGGCTATCAAGTCTGTTGCTCCCAGCTACAAAAACCTAATACGACTTTATATTCTGTGGCGCACAGCCACAAAAGACAAATTAACGCGGTTATTGACTCTTTGCCTTGCAGCTACAGAAAAAAGTTTATACGGCTATCAAGTCTGTAGCTCCCAGCTACAAGAAAATAATACGACTATCTATTATGTGGCGCACAGCCACGAAATACGAATTTACGCGGTTATCGACTCTTTGGCTTGCATTTACAAAAAACAGTTCATACGGCTATCAAGCCTGTTGCTCCCAGCTACAAAAACTTAATACAACTATCTTTCCTGTGGTGCACAACCAGAAAGTACGAATTAACGCGGTTATTGACTCTGTGGCTTGCAGCTACAGAAAAAAGTTTATACGGCTATCAAGTCTGTTGCTCCCAGCTACAAAAACCTAATACGACAATCTATTCTGTGGCGCACAGCCACAAAATACGAATTAACGCGGTTATTGACTCTGTGGCTTGCAGCTACAGAAAAAAAGCTTATACGGCTATCAAGTGTGTTGCTCACAGCTACAAGAACCTAATACGACTGAATATTCTGTGGCGCACAGCCACAAAAGACGAATTAACGCGGTTATTGACTTTTTGCCTTGCAGCTACAGAAAAAAAAGTTTATACGGCTATCAAGTCTGTAGCTCCCAGCTACAAGAAAATAATACGACTATCTATTATGTGGCGCACAGCCACGAAATACGAATTTACGCGGTTATCGACTCTTTGGCTTGCATTTACAAAAAACAGTTCATACGGCTATCAAGTCTGTTGCTCCCAGCTACAAAAACCTAATACGACAATCTATTCTGTGGCGCACAGCCACAAAATACGAATTAACGCTGTTATCGACTCTTTGGCTTGCAGTTACAGAGAACAGTTCATACGGCTATCAAATATGTTGCTCCCAGCTACAGAAACTTAATACAACTATCTTTCCTGTGGTGCACAACCAGAAAGTACGAATTAACGCGGTTATTGACTCTGTGGCTTGCAGCTACAGAAAAAAAGCTTATACGGCTACCAAGTGTGTTGCTCACAGCTACAAGAACCTAAGACGACTATATATTCTGTGGCGCACAGCCACAAAATACGAATTAACGCTGTTATCGACTCTTTGGCTTGCAGTTACAGAGAACAGTTCATACGGCTATCAAATCTGTTGCTCCCAGCTACAAAACTTAATACAACTATCTTTCCTGTGGTGCACAACCAGAAAGTACGAATTAACGCGGTTATTGACTCTGTGGCTTGCAGCTACAGAAAAAAGCTTATACGGCTACCAAGTGTGTCGCTCACAGCTACAAGAACCTAAGACGACTATATATTCTGTGGCGCACAGCCACAAAAGACAAATTAACGCGGTTATTGACTCTTTGCCTTGCAGCTACAGAGAACAGTTCATACGGCTATCTAATCTGTTGCTCCCAGCTACAAAAACCTAATACGACAATCTATTCTGTGGCGCACAGCCACAAAATACGAATTAACGCGGTTATTGACTCTTTGCCTTGCAGCTACAGAAAAAAAATCATACGGCTATCAAGTCTGTTGCTCCCAGCTACAAAAACCTAATACGACTTTATATTCTGTGGCGCACAGCCACAAAATACAAATTAACGCGGTTATTGACTCTTTGCCTTGCAGCTACAGAAAAAAGTTTATACGGCTATCAAGTATGTTGCTCCCAGCTACAAAAACTTAATACGACAATCTATTCTGTGGCGCACAACCACAAAGTACGAATTGACGCGGTTATTGACTCTGTGGCTTGCAGCTACAGAAAAAAAGCTTATACGGCTATCAAGTGTGTTGCTCACAGCTACAAGAACCTAATACGACTGAATATTCTGTGGCGCACAGCCACAAAAGACGAATTAACGGGGTTATTGACTCTTTGCCTTGCAGCTACAGAAAAAAAAGGTTATACGGCTATCAAGTCTGTAGCTCCCAGCTACAAGAAAGTAATACGACTATCTATTATGTGGCGCACAGCCACAAAATACGAATTAACGCTGTTATCGACTCTTTGGCTTGCAGTTACAGAGAACAGTTCATACGGCTATCAAATCTGTTGCTCCCAGCTACAAAACTTAATACAACTATCTTTCCTGTGGTGCACAACCAGAAAGTACGAATTAACGCGGTTATTGACTCTTTGCCTTGCAGCTACAGAAAAAAGTTTATACGGCTATCAAGTCTGTTGCTCCCAGCTACAAAAACTTAATACGACTATCTTTTCTGTGGCGCACAACCACAAAGTACGAATTGACGCGGTTATTGACTCTGTGGCTTGCAGCTACAGAAAAAAAGCTTATACGGCTATCAAGTGTGTTGCTCACAGCTGCAAGAACCTAATACGACTGAATATTCTGTGGCGCACAGCCACAAAAGACGAATTAACGCGGTTATTGACTCTTTGCCTTGCAGCTACAGAAAAAAAAGTTTATACGGCTATCAAGTCTGTAGCTCCCAGCTACAAGAAAATAATACGACTATCTATTATGTGGCGCACAGCCACGAAATACGAATTTACGCGGTTATCGACTCTTTGGCTTGCAGCTACAGAAAAAAGTTTATACGGCTATCAAGTCTGTTGCTCCCAGCTACAAAAACCTAATACGACAATCTATTCTGTGGCGCACAGCCACAAAATACGAATTAACGCGGTTATTGACTCTTTGCCTTGCAGCTACAGAAAAAAAATCATACGGCTATCAAGTCTGTTGCTCCCAGCTACAAAAACCTAATACGACTTTATATTCTGTGGCGCACAGCCACAAAAGACAAATTAACGCGGTTATTGACTCTTTGCCTTGCAGCTACAGAAAAAAGTTTATACGGCTATCAAGTCTGTAGCTCCCAGCTACAAGAAAATAATACGACTATCTATTATGTGGCGCACAGCCACGAAATACGAATTTACGCGGTTATCGACTCTTTGGCTTGCATTTACAAAAAACAGTTCATACGGCTATCAAGCCTGTTGCTCCCAGCTACAAAAACTTAATACAACTATCTTTCCTGTGGTGCACAACCAGAAAGTACGAATTAACGCGGTTATTGACTCTGTGGCTTGCAGCTACAGAAAAAAGTTTATACGGCTATCAAGTCTGTTGCTCCCAGCTACAAAAACCTAATACGACAATCTATTCTGTGGCGCACAGCCACAAAATACGAATTAACGCGGTTATTGACTCTTTGCCTTGCAGCTACAGAAAAAAAATCATACGGCTATCAAGTCTGTTGCTCCCAGCTACCAAAACCTAATACGACTTTATATTCTGTGGCGCACAGCCACAAAAGACAAATTAACGCGGTTATTGACTCTTTGCCTTGCAGCTACAGAAAAAAGTTTATACGGCTATCAAGTATGTTGCTCCCAGCTACAAAAACCTAATACGACTATCTTTTCTGTGGCGCACAACCACAAGGTACGAATTGACGCGGTTATTGACTCTGTGGCTTGCAGCTACAGAAAAAAGTTTGTACGGCTATCAAGTCTGCTGCTTTCAGCTACAAAAACCTAATACGACAATCTATTCTGTGGCGCACAGCCACAAAATACGAATTAACGCGGTTATCGACTCATCGGCTTGCAGCTACAGAAAAAAGTTTATACGGCTATCAAGTCTGTTGCTTTCAGCTACAAAAACCTAATACGACAATCTATTCTGTGGCGCACAGCCACAAAATACGAATTAACGCGGTTATCGACTCTTTGGCTTGCAGTTACAGAGAACAGTTCATACGGCTATCAAATCTGTTGCTCCCAGCTACAAAAACTTAATACAACTATCTTTCCTGTGGTGCACAACCAGAAAGTACGAATTAACGCGGTTATTGACTCTTTGCCTTGCAGCTACAGAAAAAAGTTTATACGGCTATCAAGTCTGTTGCTCCCAGCTACAAAAACTTAATACGACTATATTTTCTGTGGCGCACAACCACAAAGTACGAATTGACGCGGTTCTTGACTCTGTGGCTTGCAGCTACAGAAAAAAAGCTTATACGGCTATCAAGTGTGTTGCTCACAGCTACAAGAACCTAATACGACTGAATATTCTGTGGCGCACAGCCACAAAAGACGAATTAACGCGGTTATTGACTTTTTGCCTTGCAGCTACAGAAAAAAAAGTTTATACGGCTATCAAGTCTGTAGCTCCCAGCTACAAGAAAATAATACGACTATCTATTATGTGGCGCACAGCCACGAAATACGAATTTACGCGGTTATCGACTCTTTGGCTTGCATTTACAAAAAACAGTTCATACGGCTATCAAGTCTGTTGCTCCCAGCTACAAAAACCTAATACGACAATCTATTCTGTGGCGCACAGCCACAAAATACGAATTAACGCTGTTATCGACTCTTTGGCTTGCAGTTACAGAGAACAGTTCATACGGCTATCAAATATGTTGCTCCCAGCTACAGAAACTTAATACAACTATCTTTCCTGTGGTGCACAACCAGAAAGTACGAATTAACGCGGTTATTGACTCTGTGGCTTGCAGCTACAGAAAAAAAGCTTATACGGCTACCAAGTGTGTTGCTCACAGCTACAAGAACCTAAGACGACTATATATTCTGTGGCGCACAGCCACAAAATACGAATTAACGCTGTTATCGACTCTTTGGCTTGCAGTTACAGAGAACAGTTCATACGGCTATCAAATCTGTTGCTCCCAGCTACAAAACTTAATACAACTATCTTTCCTGTGGTGCACAACCAGAAAGTACGAATTAACGCGGTTATTGACTCTGTGGCTTGCAGCTACAGAAAAAAAGCTTATACGGCTACCAAGTGTGTCGCTCACAGCTACAAGAACCTAAGACGACTATATATTCTGTGGCGCACAGCCACAAAAGACAAATTAACGCGGTTATTGACTCTTTGCCTTGCAGCTACAGAGAACAGTTCATACGGCTATCTAATCTGTTGCTCCCAGCTACAAAAACCTAATACGACAATCTATTCTGTGGCGCACAGCCACAAAATACGAATTAACGCGGTTATTGACTCTTTGCCTTGCAGCTACAGAAAAAAAATCATACGGCTATCAAGTCTGTTGCTCCCAGCTACAAAAACCTAATACGACTTTATATTCTGTGGCGCACAGCCACAAAAGACAAATTAACGCGGTTATTGACTCTTTGCCTTGCAGCTACAGAAAAAAGTTTATACGGCTATCAAGTATGTTGCTCCCAGCTACAAAAACCTAATACGACTATCTTTTCTGTGGCGCACAACCACAAGGTACGAATTGACGCGGTTATTGACTCTGTGGCTTGCAGCTACAGAAAAAAGTTTATACGGCTATCAAGTCTGTTGCTTTCAGCTACAAAAACCTAATACGACAATCTATTCTGTGGCGCACAGCCACAAAATACGAATTAACGCGGTTATCGACTCATCGGCTTGCAGCTACAGAAAAAAGTTTATACGGCTATCAAGTCTGTTGCTTTCCGCTACAAAAACCTAATACGACAATCTATTCTGTGGCGCACAGCCACAAAATACGAATTAACGCGGTTATCGACTCTTTGGCTTGCAGTTACAGAGAACAGTTCATACGGCTATCAAATCTGTTGCTCCCAGCTACAAAAACTTAATACAACTATCTTTCCTGTGGTGCACAACCAGAAAGTACGAATTAACGCGGTTATTGACTCTTTGCCTTGCAGCTACAGAAAAAAGTTTATACGGCTATCAAGTCTGTTGCTCCCAGCTACAAAAACTTAATACGACTATCTTTTCTGTGGCGCACAACCACAAAGTACGAATTGACGCGGTTCTTGACTCTGTGGCTTGCAGCTACAGAAAAAAAGCTTATACGGCTATCAAGTGTGTTGCTCACAGCTACAAGAACCTAATACGACTGAATATTCTGTGGCGCACAGCCACAAAAGACGAATTAACGGGGTTATTGACTCTTTGCCTTGCAGCTACAGAAAAAAAAAAGTTTATACGGCTATCAAGTCTGTTGCTCCCAGCTACAAAAACTTAATACGACTATCTTTTCTGTGGCGCACAACCACAAAGTACGAATTGACGCGGTTATTGACTCTGTGGCTTGCAGCTACAGAAAAAAAGCTTATACGGCTATCAAGTGTGTTGCTCACAGCTACAAGAACCTAATACGACTGAATATTCTGTGGCGCACAGCCACAAAAGACGAATTAACGGGGTTATTGACTCTTTGCCTTGCAGCTACAGAAAAAAAACGTTTATACGGCTATCAAGTCTGTAGCTCCCAGCTACAAGAAAGTAATACGACTATCTATTATGTGGCGCACAGCCACAAAATACGAATTAACGCTGTTATCGACTCTTTGGCTTGCAGTTACAGAGAACAGTTCATACGGCTATCAAATCTGTTGCTCCCAGCTACAAAACTTAATACAACTATCTTTTCTGTGGTGCACAACCAGAAAGTACGAATTAACGCGGTTATTGACTCTTTGCCTTGCAGCTACAGAAAAAAGTTTATACGGCTATCAAGTCTGTTGCTCCCAGCTACAAAAACTTAATACGACTATCTTTTCTGTGGCGCACAACCACAAAGTACGAATTGACGCGGTTATTGACTCTGTGGCTTGCAGCTACAGAAAAAAAGCTTATACGGCTATCAAGTGTGTTGCTCACAGCTACAAGAACCTAATACGACTGAATATTCTGTGGCGCACAGCCACAAAAGACGAATTAACGCGGTTATTGACTCTTTGCCTTGCAGCTACAGAAAAAAAAAGTTTATACGGCTATCAAGTCTGTAGCTCCCAGCTACAAGAAAGTAATACGACTATCTATTATGTGGCGCACAGCCACGAAATACGAATTTACGCGGTTATCGACTCTTTGGCTTGCATTTACAAAAAACAGTTCATACGGCTATCAAGTCTGTTGCTCCCAGCTACGAAAACTTAATACAACTATCTTTCCTGTGGTGCACAACCAGAAAGTACGAATTAACGCGGTTATTGACTCTGTGGCTTGCAGCTACAGAAAAAAGTCTATACGGCTATCAAGTCTGTTGCTCCCAGCTACAAAAACCTAATACGACAATCTATTCTGTGGCGCACAGCCACAAAATACGAATTAACGCGGTTATTGACTCTTTGCCTTGCAGCTACAGAAAAAAATCATACGGCTATCAAGTCTGTTGCTCCCAGCTACAAAAACCTAATACGACTTTATATTCTGTGGCGCACAGCCACAAAAGACAAATTAACGCGGTTATTGACTCTTTGCCTTGCAGCTACAGAAAAAAGTTTATACGGCTATCAAGTATGTTGCTCCCAGCTACAAAAACCTAATACGACTATCTTTTCTGTGGCGCACAACCACAAGGTACGAATTGACGCGGTTATTGACTCTGTGGCTTGCAGCTACAGAAAAAAGTTTATACGGCTATCAAGTCTGTTGCTTTCAGCTACAAAAACCTAATACGACAATCTATTCTGTGGCGCACAGCCACAAAATACGAATTAACGCGGTTATCGACTCATCGGCTTGCAGCTACAGAAAAAAGTTTATACGGCTATCAAGTCTGTTGCTTTCAGCTACAAAAACCTAATACGACAATCTATTCTGTGGCGCACAGCCACAAAATACGAATTAACGCGGTTATCGACTCTTTGGCTTGCAGTTACAGAGAACAGTTCATACGGCTATCAAATCTGTTGCTCCCAGCTACAAAAACTTAATACAACTATCTTTCCTGTGGTGCACAACCAGAAAGTACGAATTAACGCGGTTATTGACTCTTTGCCTTGCAGCTACAGAAAAAAGTTTATACGGCTATCAAGTCTGTTGCTCCCAGCTACAAAAACTTAATACGACTATCTTTTCTGTGGCGCACAACCACAAAGTACGAATTGACGCGGTTCTTGACTCTGTGGCTTGCAGCTACAGAAAAAAAGCTTATACGGCTATCAAGTGTGTTGCTCACAGCTACAAGAACCTAATACGACTGAATATTCTGTGGCGCACAGCCACAAAAGACGAATTAACGGGGTTATTGACTCTTTGCCTTGCAGCTACAGAAAAAAAAAGTTTATACGGCTATCAAGTCTGTTGCTCCCAGCTACAAAAACTTAATACGACTATCTTTTCTGTGGCGCACAACCACAAAGTACGAATTGACGCGGTTATTGACTCTGTGGCTTGCAGCTACAGAAAAAAAGCTTATACGGCTATCAAGTGTGTTGCTCACAGCTACAAGAACCTAATACGACTGAATATTCTGTGGCGCACAGCCACAAAAGACGAATTAACGGGGTTATTGACTCTTTGCCTTGCAGCTACAGAAAAAAAACGTTTATACGGCTATCAAGTCTGTAGCTCCCAGCTACAAGAAAGTAATACGACTATCTATTATGTGGCGCACAGCCACAAAATACGAATTAACGCTGTTATCGACTCTTTGGCTTGCAGTTACAGAGAACAGTTCATACGGCTATCAAATCTGTTGCTCCCAGCTACAAAACTTAATACAACTATCTTTTCTGTGGTGCACAACCAGAAAGTACGAATTAACGCGGTTATTGACTCTTTGCCTTGCAGCTACAGAAAAAAGTTTATACGGCTATCAAGTCTGTTGCTCCCAGCTACAAAAACTTAATACGACTATCTTTTCTGTGGCGCACAACCACAAAGTACGAATTGACGCGGTTATTGACTCTGTGGCTTGCAGCTACAGAAAAAAAGCTTATACGGCTATCAAGTGTGTTGCTCACAGCTACAAGAACCTAATACGACTGAATATTCTGTGGCGCACAGCCACAAAAGACGAATTAACGCGGTTATTGACTCTTTGCCTTGCAGCTACAGAAAAAAAAAAGTTTATACGGCTATCAAGTCTGTAGCTCCCAGCTACAAGAAAGTAATACGACTATCTATTATGTGGCGCACAGCCACGAAATACGAATTTACGCGGTTATCGACTCTTTGGCTTGCATTTACAAAAAACAGTTCATACGGCTATCAAGTCTGTTGCTCCCAGCTACGAAAACTTAATACAACTATCTTTCCTGTGGTGCACAACCAGAAAGTACGAATTAACGCGGTTATTGACTCTGTGGCTTGCAGCTACAGAAAAAAGTCTATACGGCTATCAAGTCTGTTGCTCCCAGCTACAAAAACCTAATACGACAATCTATTCTGTGGCGCACAGCCACAAAATACGAATTAACGCGGTTATTGACTCTTTGCCTTGCAGCTACAGAAAAAAAATCATACGGCTATCAAGTCTGTTGCTTCCAGCTACAAAAACCTAATACGACTTTATATTCTGTGGCGCACAGCCACAAAAGACAAATTAACGCGGTTATTGACTCTTTGCCTTGCAGCTACAGAAAAAAGTTTATACGGCTATCAAGTATGTTGCTCCCAGCTACAAAAACCTAATACGACTATCTTTTCTGTGGCGCACAACCACAAGGTACGAATTGACGCGGTTATTGACTCTGTGGCTTGCAGCTACAGAAAAAAGTTTATACGGCTATCAAGTCTGTTGCTTTCAGCTACAAAAACCTAATACGACAATCTATTCTGTGGCGCACAGCCACAAAATACGAATTAACGCGGTTATCGACTCATCGGCTTGCAGCTACAGAAAAAAGTTTATACGGCTATCAAGTCTGTTGCTTTCAGCTACAAAAACCTAATACGACAATCTATTCTGTGGCGCACAGCCACAAAATACGAATTAACGCGGTTATCGACTCTTTGGCTTGCAGTTACAGAGAACAGTTCATACGGCTATCAAATCTGTTGCTCCCAGCTACAAAAACTTAATACAACTATCTTTTCTGTGGCGCACAACCACAAAGTACGAATTGACGCGGTTCTTGACTCTGTGGCTTGCAGCTACAGAAAAAAAGCTTATACGGCTATCAAGTGTGTTGCTCACAGCTACAAGAACCTAATACGACTGAATATTCTGTGGCGCACAGCCACAAAAGACGAATTAACGGGGTTATTGACTCTTTGCCTTGCAGCTACAGAAAAAAAAAGTTTATACGGCTATCAAGTCTGTTGCTCCCAGCTACAAAAACTTAATACGACTATCTTTTCTGTGGCGCACAACCACAAAGTACGAATTGACGCGGTTATTGACTCTGTGGCTTGCAGCTACAGAAAAAAAAAGCTTATACGGCTATCAAGTGTGTTGCTCACAGCTACAAGAACCTAATACGACTGAATATTCTGTGGCGCACAGCCACAAAAGACGAATTAACGGGGTTATTGACTCTTTGCCTTGCAGCTACAGAAAAAAAAGTTTATACGGCTATCAAGTCTGTAGCTTCCAGCTACAAGAAAGTAATACGGCTATCTATTATGTGGCGCACAGCCACAAAATACGAATTAACGCTGTTATCGACTCTTTGGCTTGCAGTTACAGAGAACAGTTCATACGGCTATCAAATCTGTTGCTCCTAGCTACAAAACTTAATACAACTATCTTTCCTGTGGTGCACAACCAGAAAGTACGAATTAACGCGGTTATTGACTCTTTGCCTTGCAGCTACAGAAAAAAGTTTATACGGCTATCAAGTCTGTTGCTCCCAGCTACAAAAACTTAATACGACTATCTTTTCTGTGGCGCACAACCACAAAGTACGAATTGACGCGGTTATTGACTCTGTGGCTTGCAGCTACAGAAAAAAAGCTTATACGGCTATCAAGTGTGTTGCTCACAGCTACAAGAACCTAATACGACTGAATATTCTGTGGCGCACAGCCACAAAAGACGAATTAACGCGGTTATTGACTCTTTGCCTTGCAGCTACAGAAAAAAAAAGTTTATACGGCTATCAAGTCTGTAGCTACCAGCTACAAAAAAGTAATACGACTATCTATTATGTGGCGCACAGCCACGAAATACGAATTTACGCGGTTATCGACTCTTTGGCTTGCATTTACAAAAAACAGTTCATACGGCTATCAAGTCTGTTGCTCCCAGCTACAAAAACTTAATACAACTATCTTTCCTGTGGTGCACAACCAGAAAGTACGAATTAACGCGGTTATTGACTCTGTGGCTTGCAGCTACAGAAAAAAGTTTATACGGCTATCAAGTCTGTTGCTCCCAGCTACAAAAACCTAATACGACAATCTATTCTGTGGCGCACAGCCACAAAGTACGAATTGACGCGGTTATTGACTCTGTGGCTTGCAGCTACAGAAAAAAAGCTTATACGGCTATCAAGTGTGTTGCTCACAGCTACAAGAACCTAATACGACTTCATATTCTGTGGCGCACAGCCACAAAAGACGAATTAACGCGGTTATTGACTCTTTGCCTTGCAGCTACAGAAAAAAAAAGTTTATACGGCTATCAAGTCTGTAGCTACCAGCTACAAAAAAGTAATACGACTATCTATTATGTGGCGCACAGCCACGAAATACGAATTTACGCGGTTATCGACTCTTTGGCTTGCATTTACAAAAAACAGTTCATACGGCTATCAAGTCTGTTGCTCCCAGCTACAAAAACTTAATACAACTATCTTTCCTGTGGTGCACAACCAGAAAGTACGAATTAACGCGGTTATTGACTCTGTGGCTTGCAGCTACAGAAAAAAGTTTATACGGCTATCAAGTCTGTTGCTCCCAGCTACAAAAACCTAATACGACAATCTATTCTGTGGCGCACAGCCACAAAGTACGAATTGACGCGGTTATTGACTCTGTGGCTTGCAGCTACAGAAAAAAAGCTTATACGGCTATCAAGTGTGTTGCTCACAGCTACAAGAACCTAATACGACTTCATATTCTGTGGCGCACAGCCACAAAAGACAAATTAACGCGGTTATTGACTCTTTGCCTTGCAGCTACAGAAAAAAGTTTATACGGCTATCAAGTCTGTAGCTACCAGCTACAAAAAAGTAATACGACTATCTATTATGTGGCGCACAGCCACGAAATACGAATTTACGCGGTTATCGACTCTTTGGCTTGCATTTACAAAAAACAGTTCATACGGCTATCAAGTCTGTTGCTCCCAGCTACAAAAACTTAATACAACTATCTTTCCTGTGGTGCACAACCAGAAAGTACGAATTAACGCGGTTATTGACTCTGTGGCTTGCAGCTACAGAAAAAAGTTTATACGGCTATCAAGTCTGTTGCTCCCAGCTACAAAAACCTAATACGACAATCTATTCTGTGGCGCACAGCCACAAAATACGAATTAACGCGGTTATTGACTCTTTGCCTTGCAGCTACAGAAAAAAAATCATACGGCTATCAAGTCTGTTGCTCCCAGCTACAAAAACCTAATACGACTTCATATTCTGTGGCGCACAGCCACAAAAGACAAATTAACGCGGTTATTGACTCTTTGCCTTGCAGCTACAGAAAAAAGTTTATACGGCTATCAAGTATGTTGCTCCCAGCTACAAAAACCTAATACGACTATCTTTTCTGTGGCGCACAACCACAAGGTACGAATTGACGCGGTTATTGACTCTGTGGCTTGCAGCTACAGAAAAAAAGTTTATACGGCTATCAAGTCTGTTGCTTTCAGCTACAAAAACCTAATACGACAATCTATTCTGTGGCGCACAGCCACAAAATACGAATTAACGCGGTTATCGACTCATCGGCTTGCAGCTACAGAAAAAAGTTTATACGGCTATCAAGTATGTTGCTCCCAGCTACAAGAAAGTAATACGACTATCTATTATGTGGCGCACAGCCACGAAATACGAATTTACGCGGTTATCGACTCTTTGGCTTGCATTTACAAAAAACAGTTCATACGGCTATCAAGTCTGTTGCTCCCAGCTACAAAAACCTAATACGACAATCTATTCTGTGGCGCACAGCCACAAAATACGAATTAACGCGGTTATCGACTCATCGGCTTGCAGCTACAGAAAAAAGTTTATACGGCTATCAAGTCTGTTGCTTTCAGCTACAAAAACCTAATACGACAATCTATTCTGTGGCGCACAGCCACAAAATACGAATTGACGCGGTTATCGACTCTTTGGCTTGCAGTTACAGAGAACAGTTCATACGGCTATCAAATCTGTTGCTCCCAGCTACAAAAACTTAATACAACTATCTTTCCTGTGGTGCACAACCAGAAAGTACGAATTAACGCGGTTATTGACTCTTTGCCTTGCAGCTACAGAAAAAAAATTATACGGCTATCAAGTCTGTTGCTCCCAGCTACAAAAACTTAATACGACTATATTTTCTGTGGCGCACAACCACAAAGTACGAATTGACGCGGTTCTTGACTCTGTGGCTTGCAGCTACAGAAAAAAAGCTTATACGGCTATCAAGTGTGTTGCTCACAGCTACAAGAACCTAATACGACTGAATATTCTGTGGCGCACAGCCACAAAAGACGAATTAACGCGGTTATTGACTCTTTGCCTTGCAGCTACAGAAAAAAAAGTTTATACGGCTATCAAGTCTGTAGCTCCCAGCTACAAGAAAGTAATACGACTATCTATTATGTGGCGCACAGCCACGAAATACGAATTTACGCGGTTATCGACTCTTTGGCTTGCATTTACAAAAAACAGTTCATACGGCTATCAAGTCTGTTGCTCCCAGCTACAAAAACCTAATACGACAATCTATTCTGTGGCGCACAGCCACAAAATACGAATTAACGCTGTTATCGACTCTTTGGCTTGCAGTTACAGAGAACAGTTCATACGGCTATCAAATATGTTGCTCCCAGCTACAGAAACTTAATACAACTATCTTTCCTGTGGTGCACAACCAGAAAGTACGAATTAACGCGGTTATTGACTCTGTGGCTTGCAGCTACAGAAAAAAGCTTATACGGCTACCAAGTGTGTTGCTCACAGCTACAAGAACCTAAGACGACTATATATTCTGTGGCGCACAGCCACAAAATACGAATTAACGCTGTTATCGACTCTTTGGCTTGCAGTTACAGAGAACAGTTCATACGGCTATCAAATCTGTTGCTCCCAGCTACAAAACTTAATACAACTATCTTTCCTGTGGTGCACAACCAGAAAGTACAAATTAACGCGGTTATTGACTCTGTGGCTTGCAGCTACAGAAAAAAAACGCTTATACGGCTACCAAGTGTGTCGCTCACAGCTACAAGAACCTAAGACGACTATATATTCTGTGGCGCACAGCCACAAAAGACAAATTAACGCGGTTATTGACTCTTTGCCTCGCAGCTACAGAGAACAGTTCATACGGCTATCTAATCTGTTGCTCCCAGCTACAAAAACCTAATACGACAATCTATTCTGTGGCGCACAGCCACAAAATACGAATTAACGCGGTTATTGACTCTTTGCCTTGCAGCTACAGAAAAAAATCATACGGCTATCAAGTCTGTTGCTCCCAGCTACAAAAACCTAATACGACTTTATATTCTGTGGCGCACAGCCACAAAAGACAAATTAACGCGGTTATTGACTCTTTGCCTTGCAGCTACAGAAAAAAGTTTATACGGCTATCAAGTATGTTGCTCCCAGCTACAAAAACCTAATACGACTATCTTTTCTGTGGCGCACAACCACAAGGTACGAATTGACGCGGTTATTGACTCTGTGGCTTGCAGCTACAGAAAAAAGTTTATACGGCTATCAAGTCTGTTGCTTTCAGCTACAAAAACCTAATACGACAATCTATTCTGTGGCGCACAGCCACAAAATACGAATTAACGCGGTTATCGACTCATCGGCTTGCAGCTACAGAAAAAAGTTTATACGGCTATCAAGTCTGTTGCTTTCAGCTACAAAAACCTAATACGACAATATATTCTGTGGCGCACAGCCACAAAATACGAATTAACGCGGTTATCGACTCTTTGGCTTGCAGTTACAGAGAACAGTTCATACGGCTATCAAATCTGTTGCTCCCAGCTACAAAAACTTAATACAACTATCTTTCCTGTGGTGCACAACCAGAAAGTACGAATTAACGCGGTTATTGACTCTTTGCCTTGCAGCTACAGAAAAAAGTTTATACGGCTATCAAGTCTGTTGCTCCCAGCTACAAAAACCTAATACGACTATCTTTTCTGTGGCGCACAACCACAAAGTACGAATTGACGCGGTTCTTGACTCTGTGGCTTGCAGCTACAGAATAAAAGCTTATACGGCTATCAAGTGTGTTGCTCACAGCTACAAGAACCTAATACGACTGAATATTCTGTGGCGCACAGCCACAAAAAACGAATTAACGCGGTTATTGACTCTTTGCCTTGCAGCTACAGAAAAAAAGTTTATACGGCTATCAAGTCTGTAGCTCCCAGCTACAAGAAAGTAATACGACTATCTATTATGTGGCGCACAGCCACGAAATACGAATTTACGCGGTTATCGACTCTTTGGCTTGCATTTACAAAAAACAGTTCATACGGCTATCAAGTCTGTTGCTCCCAGCTACAAAAACCTAATACGACAATCTATTCTGTGGCGCACAGCCACAAAATACGAATTAACGCTGTTATCGACTCTTTGGCTTGCAGTCACAGAGAACAGTTCATACGGCTATCAAATATGTTGCTCCCAGCTACAAAAACTTAATACAACTATCTTTCCTGTGGTGCACAACCAGAAAGTACGAATTAACGCGGTTATTGACTCTGTGGCTTGCAGCTACAGAAAAAAAGCTTATACGGCTACCAAGTGTGTTGCTCACAGCTACAAGAACCTAAGACGACTATATATTCTGTGGCGCACAGCCACAAAATACGAATTAACGCTGTTATCGACTCTTTGGCTTGCAGTTACAGAGAACAGTTCATACGGCTATCAAATCTGTTGCTCCCAGCTACAAAACTTAATACAACTATCTTTCCTGTGGTGCACAACCAGAAAGTACGAATTAACGCGGTTATTGACTCTGTGGCTTGCAGCTACAGAAAAAAAGCTTATACGGCTACCAAGTGTGTCGCTCACAGCTACAAGAACCTAAGACGACTATATATTCTGTGGCGCACAGCCACAAAAGACAAATTAACGCGGTTATTGACTCTTTGCCTTGCAGCTACAGAGAACAGTTCATACGGCTATCAAATCTGTTGCTTCCAGCTACAAAAACCTAATACGACAATCTATTCTGTGGCGCACAGCCACAAAATACGAATTAACGCTGTTATCGACTCTTTGGCTTGCAGTTACAGAGAACAGTTCATACGCCTATCAAATATGTTGCTCCCAGCTACAAAAACTTAATACAACTATCTTTCCTGTGGTGCACAACCAGAAAGTACGAATTAACGCGGTTATTGACTCTGTGGCTTGCAGCTACAGAAAAAAAGCTTATACGGCTACCAAGTGTGTTGCTCACAGCTACAAGAACCTAAGACAACTATATATTCTGTGGCGCACAGCCACAAAATACGAATTAACGCTGTTATCGACTCTTTGGCTTGCAGTTACAGAGAACAGTTCATACGGCTATCAAATCTGTTGCTCCCAGCTACAAAACTTAATACAACTATCTTTCCTGTGGTGCACAACCAGAAAGTACGAATTAACGCGGTTATTGACTCTGTGGCTTGCAGCTACAGAAAAAAAGCTTATACGGCTACCAAGTGTGTCGCTCACAGCTACAAGAACCTAAGACGACTATATATTCTGTGGCGCACAGCCACAAAAGACAAATTAACGCGGTTATTGACTCTTTGCCTTGCAGCTACAGAGAACAGTTCATACGGCTATCAAATCTGTTGCTTCCAGCTACAAAAACCTAATACGACAATCTATTCTGAGGCGCACAGCCACAAAATACGAATTAACGCTGTTATCGACTCTTTGGCTTGCAGTTACAGAGAACAGTTCATACGCCTATCAAGTATGTTGCTCCCAGCTACAAAAATTTAATACAACTATCTTTCCTGTGGTGCACAACCAGAAAGTACGAATTAACGCGGTTATTGACTCTGTGGCTTGCAGCTACAGAAAAAAAGCTTATACGGCTACCAAGTGTGTTGCTCACAGCTACAAGAACCTAAGACGACTATATATTCTGTGGCGCACAGCCACAAAATACGAATTAACGCTGTTATCGACTCTTTGGCTTGCAGTTACAGAGAACAGTTCATACGGCTATCAAATCTGTTGCTCCCAGCTACAAAACTTAATACAACTATCTTTCCTGTGGTGCACAACCAGAAAGTACGAATTAACGCGGTTATTGACTCTGTGGTTTGCAGCTACAGAAAAAAAGCTTATACGGCTACCAAGTGTGTCGCTCACAGCTACAAGAACCTAAGACGACTATATATTCTGTGGCGCACAGCCACAAAAGACAAATTAACGCGGTTATTGACTTATTGCCTTGCAGCTACAGAGAACAGTTCATACGGCTATCAAATCTGTTGATTCCAGCTACAAAAACCTAATACGACAATCTATTCTGTGGTGCACAACCACAAAGTACGAATTGACGCGGTTATTGACTCTGTGGCTTGCAGCTACAGAAAAAAAGCTTATACGGCTATCAAGTGTGTTGCTCACAGCTACAAGAACCTAAGACGACTACATATTCTGTGGCGCACAGCCACAAAAGACAAATTAACGCGTTTATTGACTCTTTGCCTTGCAGCTACAGAGAACAGTTCATACGGCTATCTAATCTGTTGCTCCCAGCTACGAAAACCTAATACGACAATCTATTCTGTGGCGCACAGCCACAAAATACGAATTAACGCGGTTATTGACTCTTTGCCTTGCAGCTACAGAAAAAAAATCATACGGCTATCAAGTCTGTTGCTCCCAGCTACAAAAACCTAATACGACTTTATATTCTGTGGCGCACAGCCACAAAAGACAAATTAACGCGGTTATTGACTCTTTGCCTTGCAGCTACAGAAAAAAAGCTTATACGGCTATCAAGTGTGTTGCTCACAGCTACAAGAACCTAATACGACAATCTATTCTGTGGCGCACAGCCACAAAATACGAATTAACGCGGTTATTGACTCTTTGCCTTGCAGCTACAGAAAAAAAAATCATACGGCTATCAAGTCTGTTGCTCCCAGCTACAAAAACCTAATACGACTTTATATTCTGTGGCGCACAGCCACAAAAGACAAATTAACGCTGTTATCGACTCTTTGGCTTGCAGTTACAGAGAACAGTTCATACGGCTACCAAATCTGTTGCTCCCAGCTACAAAAACTTAATACAATTATCTTTCCTGTGGTGCACAACCAGAAAGTACGAATTAACGCGGTTTGTGACTCTGTGGCTTGCAGCTACAGAAAAAAAGCTTATACGGCTACCAAGTGTGTTGCTCACAGCTACAAGAACCTAAGACGACTATATATTCTGTGGCGCACAGCCACAAAATACGAATTAACGCTGTTATCGACTCTTTGGCTTGCAGTTACAGAGAACAGTTCATACGGCTATCAAATCTGTTGCTCCCAGCTACAAAACTTAATACAACTATCTTTCCTGTGGTGCACAACCTGTCATGAGCCTGTCCTCTCGCTTTGGTTAGGACCATACGTCCTATCAGTGCGAGAGGCGGGGTCAACACATTAGCTACCCTTCCCTGTACCACCCGCGAGAGGTCGTCTCTTTGGACCTCTCAAGGCTTGGATCCTATTAGCAGTCTCAGGTATAACGTATTATATATATTGTATTAATGTTATTTAACTTGCCTATATGAATTAGTATTTAACTAAGACTTTTGTTAATCGCTCAGGGAAGGGCAGTCCAGGGTTAAGCCCCTGCCTTTTGCCCTATAATATCCGAGGTTGGGTCCAGGCTATATTTAAAACTATCAACTATAAAATACCGCTACACCGCGTGGACCCTAGGTGTGTTCAGGCTCTGACCCAATAGGGGCCAGATCCTGTAGCATAACAGTGGAGATCCCGGATAACTCACCAAGTGAGGGTTCCAATCACCATTCCTCGATTTTGTATGGCAAAAGTGACATTTTTCGCAGCTTTGTATTTCACAGTGAGTATTTTGTTGACGGTGTGCACGCTGTCAGGTTTGCAACCTACCCTATTCCTCTCTGCTGCTCTAGTTTAGGAATGTGCGGAAAATAGCTACGTGGTCTAACCAGCCCCAGTCATTTCTTTTATCTGTAATGTAATGTTGACTGCCTGTTGTTTTGTTCCAGATTGTTTCTATAACTTGTGCACATTTATATTTTCACCTAAACTACTTTGCACAGTTTAAGAAATTTTCTGGAAACATTGAACAGAGGACTCGCTCAAAGAGTGTATATTATGTACATACTAGGAACTTGGGATGTTAGGGTTCAGAGACCGGTCGTCCCTTTCCTATTTATACCTTTATGTGTCCAGGGTGGCAAATATGTGCTAAAACTATCTTCATTTTCAAAATCATTCTCTTTCTCTTCTCAAACTATAATTTTAAATTCATATTCTATATAAGTATAGTTGAGCACATATTGAATCTCTGGATACCGTATACTTTGTTTTCCATATGCCGCCGCCTAATACCCCTCATAAATCACCACACAGCCTGTGATACGTTGTAACTGTCTCACTTGACCCTTTGACCATTCTCTCTCTCTCTTATCTATCTAGCCTTCGAATGAATAATATTTTACCACCAAAAGGGACCAATCCCAATACATATATTATTGGTAAGATATTATTTGCTGTTCAGTTTCAACATCAGTTATTAAATGTGGGCCCAACATTTTAACATTCACTGCAGGCACTTAATTTCTAGTCTTCTTTTGTCATGGTTTTAAATTCTTTTTATTCCTTTTCATTGGCTAATTAATAAGTTCCAGAGTGTATTGGTGGAATGACTTCTTGTTATAGTTCTTCTCACTCGCATTTCTTTCTGGTTGATTTCAATTGGCTCTCTGGTTCATTTTCTCTGGTTCTCTGGTTCGATATACGCAGCCAGTCGTCTAACAGCTTGGGACGAATATGTTGAGGCTTCCAGTTTTGCATATAACACCACTCCCCACGCTGAATTCAAGGATACGCCATTCTTCATCGCACATGGAAGAGACGCCATAGCCATCGGATCGCGTACTGTCCATCCAGATGTCACGATACGCAGATGACCAGGAATACTAGTCCGTCCTAGCTGAGCGAATAAGGACGTCCTTTAACATTACCGCAGGGAAGTTGACCGCGTCCGCCGAGCGAAGAAAGATGGATTACGACCAACACAATCGGGTGAAGTCCAAACAATTCGACTTGAACGACTTGGTCATGCTACGTCAAGATCAACCGGAACCCCATCAGTCTTCAAAACTTCACCGAAAATGGAGAGGACCGTACAGAATTGTGGAGATTTGTTGGCCAAACACGAAAATCGTCGGAATATCTGGAGGAAAGCCGAAAGTAGTTCACCACAATCTTCTGAAGATCTACTACAATGAACCATTGCCAAGGAACCTACGTGAGGAAGAAAAAGAACTCGCACTCAACGTTACACGGACGACATTGCCTACTTTCCGCCAATCAGGATCAAATGTGCAACAGTCGCATCTCCCTCAGTGCCGGAACCCGACGCGCGGTGGAATCTCCCCGCCTTCGGATGCTCGTCTCAATTCTAATTTCAGATCTCTAGCCAATCCACTAGCCACCGCAGGTACCGCGGTTGAGGTCGAAATGAGTGAAGACGGGTCCCCAAGTAATGTCGTGCCACGTCGAAGTGCCAGGCTCGCGGCTATGTAAAATTTTGTATATATTTGCGATTCAATATATTGTTTTCATGTTTTTGCTCCCCTCTTTCCCTCTCCTTCCATCTTAAGCGTTCAGATAATTTTGTTTCATCATGTTAAAATTATATAGTAAACTCTTTTTCCTATCCAAAAGCAGTCGGGAGCCTGCTACTCTAAGGGGTGGCGTGTCATGAGCCTGTCCTCTCGCTTTGGTTAGGACCATACGTCCTATCAGTGCGAGAGGCGGGGTCAACACATTAGCTACCCTTCCCTGTACCACCCGCGAGAGGTCGTCTCTTTGGACCTCTCAAGGCTTGGATCCTATTAGCAGTCTCAGGTATAACGTATTATATATATTGTATTAATGTTATTTAACTTGCCTATATGAATTAGTATTTAACTAAGACTTTTGTTAATCGCTCAGGGAAGGGCAGTCCAGGGTTAAGCCCCTGCCTTTTGCCCTATAATATCCGAGGTTGGGTCCAGGCTATATTTAAAACTATCAACTATAAAATACCGCTACACCGCGTGGACCCTAGGTGTGTTCAGGCTCTGACCCAATAGGGGCCAGATCCTGTAGCATAACAAACCAGAAAGTACGAATTAACGCGGTTATTGACTCTGTGGCTTGCAGCTACAGAAAAAAAGCTTATACGGCTACCAAGTGTGTCGCTCACAGCTACAAGAACCTAAGACGACTATATATTCTGTGGCGCACAGCCACAAAAGACAAATTAACGCGGTTATTGACTCTTTGCCTTGCAGCTACAGAGAACAGTTCATACGGCTATCAAATCTGTTGCTTCCAGCTACAAAAACCTAATACGACAATCTATTCTGTGGCGCACAGCCACAAAATACGAATTAACGCTGTTATCGACTCTTTGGCTTGCAGTTACAGAGAACAGTTCATACGCCTATCAAATATGTTGCTCCCAGCTACAAAAACTTAATACAACTATCTTTCCTGTGGTGCACAACCAGAAAGTACGAATTAACGCGGTTATTGACTCTGTGGCTTGCAGCTACAGAAAAAAAGCTTATACGGCTACCAAGTGTGTTGCTCACAGCTACAAGAACCTAAGACGACTATATATTCTGTGGCGCACAGCCACAAAATACGAATTAACGCTGTTATCGACTCTTTGGCTTGCAGTTACAGAGAACAGTTCATACGGCTATCAAATCTGTTGCTCCCAGCTACAAAACTTAATACAACTATCTTTCCTGTGGTGCACAACCAGAAAGTACGAATTAACGCGGTTATTGACTCTGTGGCTTGCAGCTACAGAAAAAAAGCTTATACGGCTACCAAGTGTGTCGCTCACAGCTACAAGAACCTAAGACGACTATATATTCTGTGGCGCACAGCCACAAAAGACAAATTAACGCGGTTATTGACTCTTTGCCTTGCAGCTACAGAGAACAGTTCATACGGCTATCAAATCTGTTGCTTCCAGCTACAAAAACCTAATACGACAATCTATTCTGTGGCGCACAGCCACAAAATACGAATTAACGCTGTTATCGACTCTTTGGCTTGCAGTTACAGAGAACAGTTCATACGCCTATCAAATATGTTGCTCCCAGCTACAAAAACTTAATACAACTATCTTTCCTGTGGTGCACAACCAGAAAGTACGAATTAACGCGGTTATTGACTCTGTGGCTTGCAGCTACAGAAAAAAAGCTTATACGGCTACCAAGTGTGTTGCTCACAGCTACAAGAACCTAAGACGACTATATATTCTGTGGCGCACAGCCACAAAATACGAATTAACGCTGTTATCGACTCTTTGGCTTGCAGTTACAGAGAACAGTTCATACGGCTATCAAATCTGTTGCTCCCAGCTACAAAACTTAATACAACTATCTTTCCTGTGGTGCACAACCAGAAAGTACGAATTAACGCGGTTATTGACTCTGTGGCTTGCAGCTACAGAAAAAAAGCTTATACGGCTACCAAGTGTGTCGCTCACAGCTACAAGAACCTAAGACGACTATTTATTCTGTGGCGCACAGCCACAAAAGACAAATTAACGCGGTTATTGACTTATTGCCTTGCAGCTACAGAGAACAGTTCATACGGCTATCAAATCTGTTGCTTCCAGCTACAAAAACCTAATACGACAATCTATTCTGTGGTGCACAACCACAAAGTACGAATTGACGCGGTTATTGACTATGTGGCTTGCAGCTACAGAAAAAAAGCTTATACGGCTATCAAGTGTGTTGCTCACAGCTACAAGAACCTAAGACGACTATATATTCTGTGGCGCACAGCCACAAAAGACAAATTAACGCGTTTATTGACTCTTTGCCTTGCAGCTACAGAGAACAGTTCAAACGGCTATCTAATCCGTTGCTCCCAGCTACAAAAACCTAATACGACAATCTATTCTGTGGCGCACAGCCACAAAATACGAATTAACGCGGTTATTGACTCTTTGCCTTGCAGCTACAGAAAAAAAATCATACGGCTATCAAGTATGTTGCTCCCAGCTACAAAAACCTAATACGACTTTATATTCTGTGGCGCACAGCCACAAAAGACAAATTAACGCGGTTATTGACTCTTTGCCTTGCAGCTACAGAAAAAAAGCTTATACGGCTATCAAGTGTGTTGCTCACAGCTACAAGAACCTAATACGACAATCTATTCTGTGGCGCACAGCCACAAAATACGAATTAACGCGGTTATTGACTCTTTGCCTTGCAGCTACAGAAAAAAAATCATACGGCTATCAAGTCTGTTGCTCCCAGCTACAAAAACCTAATACGACTTTATATTCTGTGGCGCACAGCCACAAAAGACAAATTAACGCGGTTATTGACTCTTTGCCTTGCAGCTACAGAAAAAAAGCTTATACGGCTATCAAGTGTGTTGCTCACAGCTACAAGAACCTAATACGACAATCTATTCTGTGGCGCACAGCCACAAAATACGAATTAACGCGGTTATTGACTCTTTGCCTTGCAGCTACAGAAACAAAATCATACGGCTATCAAGTCTGTTGCTCCCAGCTACAAAAACCTAATACGACTTTATATTCTGTGGCGCACAGCCACAAAAGACAAATTAACGCTGTTATCGACTCTTTGGCTTGCAGTTACAGAGAACAGTTCATACGGCTACCAAATCTGTTGCTCCCAGCTACAAAAACTTAATACAACTATCTTTCCTGTGGTGCACAACCAGAAAGTACGAATTAACGCGGTTATTGACTCTGTGGCTTGCAGCTACAGAAAAAAAGCTTATACGGCTACCAAGTGTGTTGCTCACAGCTACAAGAACCTGAGACGACTATATATTCTGTGGCGCACAGCCACAAAAGACAAATTAACGCGGTTATTGACTCTTTGCCTTGCAGCTACAGAGAACAGTTCATACGGCTATCAAATCTGTTGCTTCCAGCTACAAAAACCTAATACGACAATCTATTCTGTGGTGCACAACCACAAAGTACGAATTGACGCGGTTATTGACTCTGTGGCTTGCAGCTACAGAAAAAAAGATTATACGGCTATCAAGTGTGTTGCTCACAGCTACAAGAACCTAAGACGACTATATATTCTGTGGCGCACAGCCACAAAAGACAAATTAACACGGTTATTGACTCTTTGCCTTGCAGCTACAGAGAACAGTTCATACGGCTATCAAATCTGTTGCTCCCAGCTACAAAAACCTAATACGACAATCTATTCTGTGGCGCACAGCCACAAAATACGAATTAACGCGGTTATTGACTCTTTGTCTTGCAGCTACAGAACAAAAAATCATGCGGCTATCAAGTCTGTTGCTCCCAGCTACAAAAACCTAATACGACTTTATATTCTGTGGCGCACAGCCACAAAAGACAAATTAACGCGGTTATTGACTCTTTGCCTTGCAGCTACAGAAAAACGTTTATACGGCTATCAAGTATGTTGCTCCCAGCTACAAAAACCTAATACGACTATCTATTCTGTGGCGCACAGCCACGAAATACGAATTAACGCGGTTATCGACTCATCGGCTTGCAGCTACAGAGAAAAGTTTATACGGCGATCAAGTCTGTTGCTTTCAGCTACAAAAACCTAATACGACAATCTATTCTGTATCGCACAGCCACAAAATACGAATTAACGCGGTTATCGACTCTTTGGCTTGCAGTTACAGAGAACAGTTCATACGGCTATCAAATCTGTTGCTCCCAGCTACAAAAACTTAATACAACTATCTTTCCTGTGGTGCACAACCAGAAAGTACGAATTAACGCGGTTATTGACTGTGTGGCTTGCAGCTACAGAAAAAAAGCTTATACGGCTACCGAGTGTGTTGCTCACAGCTACAAGAACCTAAGACGACTATATATTCTGTGGCGCACAGCCACAAAAGACAAATTAACGCGGTTATTGACTCTTTGCCTTGCAGCTACTGAGAACAGTTCATTACTTACTTAGTTACTTAGTTGTCCCGTTCCTCAGAGGGCGATTGCTCTTCTGCGGGACCCAACTCTTCTTCCATGTCACTCTGTCTTGGGCGATCGTTGACCAATATGTGAATTTCTTTGTGACTGTTCTGGAAATTCTGTTGAAAATTAAGGTGTGTTTGTTGTTTCTGTGGGCCAAGGAGTCAGACCAACGGATAGGAGGGCGACCGCGGGGGCGGGGGTGAGTTCTTGGGTACCATTCCATTGTTGCTCTACACCATCGGTTGTCCGTGCGTCTCATGACGTGGCCTGCCCATCTGTGCTTGGCGTGGTCGGCATATGTGACTGCGTCCTTTGCTCCGGATAAGACGCGGATATCGGAATTGTGGAGGAGGCGATCACGTTGCTCGCGGAGTGAAATCCCGACCAGTTTTCTTTCAAGAGCGGCTTGGGTGACCTTGAGGTGGCGTTCTGAGGCGGCAGTTAGCGTCCATGTTTCGGAAGCGTATGTTATGGCGGGGAGAACGTGGGTGTTGAAAAGGTTGGTCTTCAGATTGCGGTCAGTGGATGACGATATGACCGGCATGATGTTCGAGATGGTGGCCCAGCCTGCGCTCCGCCTCCTGTGCAGTTCATGGTGCATCTCGTTTTGCATGTTCAGGGATCTGCCGAGGTATATGTAGTGGTCGACTTCTTGGATTGTCGTTGTCCCGATCTTGATGTGGTGATTGGGTCTGGTTTCGATGTTGGCTGTCATGTACTTGGTCTTCGATAGGTTCATTTCAAGTCCCACTTCTCGGCCTCGTGTGTTCAGTTCATTCAGTGACTCTTGGGCTTCCTCGAGGGAGTTGCTGAAGATGACCAAGTCATCTGCGAAGCGTAGATGGTGGAGTTGTCTACCGTCGATGTCTATGCCACGACCTAGGGTTGGCGGTGTGGTTGTATCATCTCTAGTCCAGTTCAATGGTCGCATTGCGTGTTCGAGGACGGCATTGAATAGTGATGGGGACATGGGGTCTCCTTGGCGAGCTCCACGTTCGATGGGAATAACGAGTTTCCGGTCGAACAGGCGTATTGTTGTTGAAGTGTTGGTTAGGCATTCCGAGATTATCTTCAGATATTGAGGATGGATTCCCTGCGACTCTAGGGCCTCGAGGATGGATGGTACCTCCACCGTGTCGAATGCCTTTTGATAATCGACGAAGGTGAGTACAAGTGGCATCTTGTGCTCTCTGGCGGCTTCGATTACTCTAGTCGTGGTCTGGATGTTGTCGGAGGTGTTGAAGCCTGTGCGAAAGCCGGCTTGCTCGAGGGGCTGGTTGGAGTCCAGGGTCCTACGAATGCGTCCGAGAAGGACCTTCGAGAATATCTTGTAGAGAGTTGGGAGGTTGGTGATAGGCCTGTAGTTCCCAATCGACTCTTTGTCGCCCTTTTTGTAGATTATGGTCATCGCGGAGGATTTCCAGTCGGAAGGTATCGATCCGGAGGAGAGATAGGCCGAGAACCGTTCAGCTAATGCTACATGAAGTTCGTGGCCGGCTCCTTTTAGTTCGTCTATCGAGATCTTGTCAAGACCGGGCGACTTCCCAGAGGGCGATGAGTGGATGGCAGATCTGACTTCGCTCGGTAGGATAAAGGGAACCTGATCGAGAGGAGTGGTCGGTCTCAGTTGGAAGAACGCCGTTGGATGTGAGGATTTGTACAAAGACGTGTAGAAACGGGTAAACTCGGCCTCGATCTGGTGTCGAGCGGTGAGTCTAGTTCCAGAGGCATCTTTGATACAGGGGATCAGCAGGTGGTGTTGTTGCAGTTTCCGGGTGGTTGTTTTGAGGCTTTGGCGACGTTCCGCCGCTGCGAGTAGTCTGGACGTGGTGTAATCCTCGTGATCTGCCTTGATGCCTCTCCTGCATTTCTTGGACAGGGCTGCGAAGAGGACTGGATCGCGAGTAGGGTCCGATTTCATCTGCCGTCTTTGGTTAAGGAGCTCCTTTGTATTGGTGCCGATTCGAGTGGTCGCGTGGGTTGCTGCCGGTCGTCTGTGGTCGGCGAGTATGGCCTGGAGTTTTGTGGTGAACTCGGAGTATTCGGAGGAAAAATCGCCGATGTAAGCGGGGATAAGGTCCGACAGACGTGGGTCGGCGGCCAAGGAATCGGCGTTGGTGATGAACGTCCTACGAGGAGGTTTGGGAACCTTGGCTCTACGGATCAGACTGTTGCTTATGACGAGTGTTCCTCTGATAGGTCTGTGGTCGCTGACGTCTCTGAGTTCACGGAGGGTTTCGAGGTTGGTGAAGGAACCCTTGACGTTGGTCATGATATGGTCGATCTCTCTCTTGTGGTTTCCATCTGGGGATCTATGGGTCCAGCGGTGGTCATCCCTTTTGTAGAATTGGGAGTTGACATGGAACAGTCGATTGACGTCGAGAAATGAGGCCAGCTGTTCACCGCTCGGGTTTCGGGTGTCGCAGGAGTGGTGGCCGATATAGACTTCAGAGGCGTCGAGTCTGGATCCAATAGTGGCGTTGAAGTCACCCATCAAAACACGATAAAGACTGGTGTCACCTCGTAAGGCCGTCTGGACATCATCATAGAAGAGTTCGTGATCCTCTTGATCCGAGTCAGCGGTGGGGGCGTAGACTTGGATTATCGAGATGGAGGTACCCCTTGCCTTGAGCCGGAGCTTAGCAACTCGTGGGGAGAGGTGAACGACATCGATTATTCTAGAGGATATCGATTTCGAGACGACGAAGCCAACGCCCGCTGATGTAGAATTTGGGAAGCGAGATCCAAGGAAGATGTGATCGCCGTTCTCCCACTCTGTGACCAGTGAATCTCGTCTCTTTGTTTCGGAGAGGCCTATGACGTCGTAGCGGACCCTTGCGAATTCGGACATGAGATGACTGAGTTGTGAATCCGAGCATAGGGAGCGGGGGTTGAAGGATATAATTGAGAGTTTGTCGAAGGAAGGTGGTTTCGAGGTTTTAGTTAATGTTGTTGCTGTTGTTGTAGGTGTTGTAGTTGCTGATGTTGGTATTGCTGTTGGTGTTGTTGTGGTTGTTGTATTGGTTGGGGATCGTGGCTGCCTGACTTCCTGAGATTGGATCGCCTCTGGGTTAGCGGAAGAGTTCCCACGCAGCCGTATAGGTTCCGCGCGCCCTGCAGGATACTGAGGCACGGGTTTAGAGTCGTTTTTAGCATGTTTGTGTCTTAAGTGACCCGCGAGCTAAGCGGCACACCTAACCTAGGGGAGCCACCCCCAGGATGACGTGAGTCTCTTTAGCCGGAGCAAAGGGTTCCTGGATCAGAGAGAGTGGCGAAGCAACCCATCGTCACCGGTGAACTATACCCTAGGTCCGTTACCAGGGTGGGACCGCGAGGAGGTAGAGACTCATCCCCCCCCGCACAGCCACGAAATACGAATTAACGCGGTTATCGACTCATTGTCTTGCAGTTACAGAGAACAGTTCATACGGCTATCAAACCTGTTGCTCCCAGCTACAAAAACCTAATACGACAATCTATTCTGGGGTGCACAGCCACAAAATACGAATCAACGCGGTTATTGACTCTTTGCCTTGCAGCTACAGAAAAAAAAATCATACGGCTATCAAGTCTGTTGCTCCCAGCTACAAAAACCTAATACGACTTTATATTCTGTGGCGCACAGCCACAAAATACGAATTAACGCGGTTATTGACTCTTTGCCTTGCAGCTACAGAAAAACAAATCATACGGCTATCAAGTCTGTTGCTTTCAGCTACAAAAACCTAATACGAAAATCTATTCTGTGGCGCACAGCCACAAAATACGAATTAACGCGGTTATCGACTCTTTGGCTTGCAGTTACAGAGAACAGTTCATACGGCTATCAAATCTGTTGCTCCCAGCTACAAAAACTTAATACAACTATCTTTCCTGTGGTGCACAACCAGAAAGTACGAATTAACGCGGTTATTGACTCTGTGGCTTGCAGCTACAGAAAAAAAGCTTATACGGCTACCGAGTGTGTTGCTCACAGCTAAAAGAACTTAAGACGACTATATATTCTGTGGCGCACAGCCACAAAAGACAAATTAACGCGGTTATTGACTCTTTGCCTTGCAGCTACTGAGAACAGTTCATACGGATATCAAATATGTTGCTCCCAGCTACAAAAACCTAATACGACTATCTATTCTGTGGCGCACAGCCACGAAATACGAATTAACGCGGTTATCGACTCATTGGCTTGCAGTTACAGAGAACAGTTCATACGGCTATCAAATCTGTTGCTCCCAGCTACAAAAACCTAATACGACAATCTATTCTGGGGTGCACAGCCACAAAATACGAATCAACGCGGTTATTGACTCTTTGCCTTGCAGCTACAGAAAAAAAAATCATACGGCTATCAAGTCTGGTGCTCCCAGCTACAAAAACCTAATACGACTTTATATTCTGTGGCGCACAGCCACAAAAGACAAATTAACGCGGTTATTGACTCTTTGCCTTGCAGCTACAGAAAAAAAAAATCATACGGCTATCAAGTCTGTTGCTCCCAGCTACAAAAACCTAATACGACTTTATATTCTGTGGCGCACAGCCACAAAAGACAAATTAACGCGGTTATTGACTCTTTGCCTTGCAGCTACAGAAAAAAGTTTATACGGCTATCAAGTATGTTGCTCCCAGCTACAAAAACCTAATACGACTATATATTCTGTGGCGCACAGCCACAAAAGACAAATTAACGCGGTTATTGACTCTTTGCCTTGCAGCTACTGAGAACAGTTCATACGGATATCAAATATGTTGCTCCCAGCTACAAAAACCTAATACGACTATCTATTCTGTGGCGCACAGCCACGAAATACGAATTAACGCGGTTATCGACTCATTGGCTTGCAGTTACAGAGAACAGTTCATACGGCTATCAAATCTGTTGCTCCCAGCTACAAAAACCTAATACGACAATCTATTCTGGGGTGCACAGCCACAAAATACGAATCAACGCGGTTATTGACTTTTTGCCTTGCAGCTACAGAAAAAAAAATCATACGGCTATCAAGTCTGGTGCTCCCAGCTACAAAAACCTAATACGACTTTATATTCTGTGGCGCACAGCCACAAAAGACAAATTAACGCGGTTATTGACTCTTTGCCTTGCAGCTACAGAAAAAAAAAAAATCATACGGCTATCAAGTCTGTTGCTCCCAGCTACAAAAACCTAATACGACTTTATATTCTGTGGCGCACAGCCACAAAAGACAAATTAACGCGGTTATTGACTCTTTGCCTTGCAGCTACAGAAAAAAGTTTATACGGCTATCAAGTATGTTGCTCCCAGCTACAAAAACCTAATACGACTATCTATTCTGTGGCGCACAGCCACGAAATACGAATTAACGCAGTTATCGACTCATCGGCTTGCAGCTACAGAAAAAAGTTTATACGGCTATCAAGTCTGTTGCTTTCAGCTACAAAAACCTAATACGACAATCTATTCTGTGGCGCACAGCCACAAAATACCAATTAACGCGGTTATCGACTCATTGGCTTGCAGTTACAGAGAACAGTTCATACGGCTATCAAATCTGTTGCTCCCAGCTACAAAAACCTAATACGACAATCTATTCTGGGGTGCACAGCCACAAAATACGAATCAACGCGGTTATTGACTCTTTGCCTTGCAGCTACAGAAAAAAAAAATCATACGGCTATCAAGTCTGGTGCTCCCAGCTACAAAAACCTAATACGACTTTATATTCTGTGGCGCACAGCCACAAAAGACAAATTAACGCGGTTATTGACTCTTTGCCTTGCAGCTACAGAAAAAAAAAATCATACGGCTATCAAGTCTGTTGCTCCCAGCTACAAAAACCTAATACGACTTTATATTCTGTGGCGCACAGCCACAAAAGACAAATTAACGCGGTTATTGACTCTTTGCCTTGCAGCTACAGAAAAAAGTTTATACGGCTATCAAGTATGTTGCTCCCAGCTACAAAAACCTAATACGACTATCTATTCTGTGGCGCACAGCCACGAAATACGAATTAACGCAGTTATCGACTCATCGGCTTGCAGCTACAGAAAAAAGTTTATACGGCTATCAAGTCTGTTGCTTTCAGCTACAAAAACCTAATACGACAATCTATTCTGTGGCGCACAGCCACAAAATACCAATTAACGCGGTTATCGACTCTTTGGCTTGCAGTTACAGAGAACAGTTCATACGGCTATCAAATCTGTTGCTCCCAGCTACAAAAACTTAATACAACTATCTTTCCTGTGGTGCACAACCAGAAAGTACGAATTAACGCGGTTATTGACTCTGTGGCTTGCAGCTACAGAAAAAAAGCTTATACGGCTACCGAGTGTGTTGCTCACAGCTACAAGAACCTGAGACGACTATATATTCTGTGGCGCACAGCCACAAAAGACAAATTAACGTGGTTATTGACTCTTTGCCTTGCAGCTACTGAGAACAGTTCATACGGCTATCAAATCTGTTGCTCCCAGCTACAAAAACCTAATACGACTATCTATTCTGTGGCGCACAGCCACGAAATACGAATTAACGCGGTTATCGACTCATTGGCTTGCAGTTACAGAGAACAGTTCATACGGCTATCAAATCTGTTGCTCCCAGCTACAAAAACCTAATACGACAATCTATTCTGGGGTGCACAGCCACAAAATACGAATCAACGCGGTTATTGACTCTTTGCCTTGCAGCTACAGAAAAAAAAATCATACGGCTATCAAGTCTGTTGCTCCCAGCTACAAAAACCTAATACGACTTTATATTCTGTGGCGCACAGCCACAAAATACGAATTAACGCGGTTATTGACTCTTTGCCTTGCAGCTACAGAAAAACAAATCATACGACTATCAAGTCTGTTGCTTTCAGCTACAAAAACCTAATACAAAAATCTATTCTGTGGCGCACAGCCACAAAATACGAATTAACGCGGTTATCGACTCTTTGGCTTGCAGTTACAGAGAACAGTTCATACGGCTATCAAATCTGTTGCTCCCAGCTACAAAAACTTAATACAACTATATTTCCTGTGGTGCACAACCAGAAAGTACGAATTAACGCGGTTATTGACTCTTTGTCTTGCAGCTACAGAACAAAAAATCATGCGGCTATCAAGTCTGTTGCTCCCAGCTACAAAAACCTAAGACGACTATATATTCTGTGGCGCACAGCCACAAAAGACAAATTAACACGGTTATTGACATCATCGTATCAAGTCTGGTGCTCCCAGCTACAAAAACCTAATACGACTTTATATTCTGTGGCGCACAGCCACAAAAGACAAATTAACGCGGTTATTGACTCTTTGCCTTGCAGCTACAGAAAAAAAAAATCATACGGCTATCAAGTCTGTTGCTCCCAGCTACAAAAACCTAATACGACTTTATATTCTGTGGCGCACAGCCACAAAAGACAAATTAACGCGGTTATTGACTCTTTGCCTTGCAGCTACAGAAAAAAGTTTATACGGCTATCAAGTATGTTGCTCCCAGCTACAAAAACCTAATACGACTATCTATTCTGTGGCGCACAGCCACGAAATACGAATTAACGCAGTTATCGACTCATCGGCTTGCAGCTACAGAAAAAAGTTTATACGGCTATCAAGTCTGTTGCTTTCAGCTACAAAAACCTAATACGACAATCTATTCTGTGGCGCACAGCCACAAAATACCAATTAACGCGGTTATCGACTCTTTGGCTTGCAGTTACAGAGAACAGTTCATACGGCTATCAAATCTGTTGCTCCCAGCTACAAAAACTTAATACAACTATCTTTCCTGTGGTGCACAACCAGAAAGTACGAATTAACGCGGTTATTGACTCTGTGGCTTGCAGCTACAGAAAAAAAGCTTATACGGCTACCGAGTGTGTTGCTCACAGCTACAAGAACCTGAGACGACTATATATTCTGTGGCGCACAGCCACAAAAGACAAATTAACGTGGTTATTGACTCTTTGCCTTGCAGCTACTGAGAACAGTTCATACGGCTATCAAATCTGTTGCTCCCAGCTACAAAAACCTAATACGACTATCTATTCTGTGGCGCACAGCCACGAAATACGAATTAACGCGGTTATCGACTCATTGGCTTGCAGTTACAGAGAACAGTTCATACGGCTATCAAATCTGTTGCTCCCAGCTACAAAAACCTAATACGACAATCTATTCTGGGGTGCACAGCCACAAAATACGAATCAACGCGGTTATTGACTCTTTTCCTTGCAGCTACAGAAAAAAAAATCATACGGCTATCAAGTCTGTTGCTCCCAGCTACAAAAACCTAATACGACTTTATATTCTGTGGCGCACAGCCACAAAATACGAATTAACGCGGTTATTGACTCTTTGCCTTGCAGCTACAGAAAAACAAATCATACGGCTATCAAGTCTGTTGCTTTCAGCTACAAAAACCTAAGACGACTATATATTCTGTGGCGCACAGCCACAAAAGACAAATTAACACGGTTATTGACTCTTTGCCTTGCAGCTACAGAGAACAGTTCATACGGCTATCAAATCTGTTGCTCCCAGCTACAAAAACCTAATACGACAATCTATTCTGTGGCGCACAGCCACAAAATACGAATTAACGCGGTTATTGACTCTTTGTCTTGCAGCTACAGAACAAAAAATCATGCGGCTATCAAGTCTGTTGCTCCCAGCTACAAAAACCTAATACGACTTTATATTCTGTGGCGCACAGCCACAAAAGACAAATTAACGCGGTTATTGACTCTTTGCCTTGCAGCTACAGAAAAACGTTTATACGGCTATCAAGTATGTTGCTCCCAGCTACAAAAACCTAATACGACTATCTATTCTGTGGCGCACAGCCACGAAATACGAATTAACGCGGTTATCGACTCATCGGCTTGCAGCTACAGAGAAAAGTTTATACGGCGATCAAGTCTGTTGCTTTCAGCTACAAAAACCTAATACGACAATCTATTCTGTATCGCACAGCCACAAAATACGAATTAACGCGGTTATCGACTCTTTGGCTTGCAGTTACAGAGAACAGTTCATACGGCTATCAAATCTGTTGCTCCCAGCTACAAAAACTTAATACAACTATCTTTCCTGTGGTGCACAACCAGAAAGTACGAATTAACGCGGTTATTGACTGTGTGGCTTGCAGCTACAGAAAAAAAGCTTATACGGCTACCGAGTGTGTTGCTCACAGCTACAAGAACCTAAGACGACTATATATTCTGTGGCGCACAGCCACAAAAGACAAATTAACGCGGTTATTGACTCTTTGCCTTGCAGCTACTGAGAACAGTTCATACGGCTATCAAATCTGTTGCTCCCAGCTACAAAAACCTAATACGACTATCTATTCTGTGGCGCACAGCCACGAAATACGAATTAACGCGGTTATCGACTCATTGGCTTGCAGTTACAGAGAACAGTTCATACGGCTATCAAACCTGTTGCTCCCAGCTACAAAAACCTAATACGACAATATATTCTGGGGTGCACAGCCACAAAATACGAATCAACGCGGTTATTGACTCTTTGCCTTGCAGCTACAGAAAAAAAATCATACGGCTATCAAGTCTGTTGCTCCCAGCTACAAAAACCTAATACGACTTTATATTCTGTGGCGCACAGCCACAAAATACGAATTAACGCGGTTATTGACTCTTTGCCTTGCAGCTACAGAAAAACAAATCATACGGCTATCAAGTCTGTTGCTTTCAGCTACAAAAACCTAATACGAAAATCTATTCTGTGGCGCACAGCCACAAAATACGAATTAACGCGGTTATCGACTCTTTGGCTTGCAGTTACAGAGAACAGTTCATACGGCTATCAAATCTGTTGCTCCCAGCTACAAAAACTTAATACAACTATCTTTCCTGTGGTGCACAACCAGAAAGTACGAATTAACGCGGTTATTGACTCTGTGGCTTGCAGCTACAGAAAAAAAGCTTATACGGCTACCGAGTGTGTTGCTCACAGCTACAAGAACTTAAGACGACTATATATTCTGTGGCGCACAGCCACAAAAGACAAATTAACGCGGTTATTGACTCTTTGCCTTGCAGCTACTGAGAACAGTTCATACGGATATCAAATATGTTGCTCCCAGCTACAAAAACCTAATACGACTATCTATTCTGTGGCGCACAGCCACGAAATACGAATTAACGCGGTTATCGACTCATTGGCTTGCAGTTACAGAGAACAGTTCATACGGCTATCAAATCTGTTGCTCCCAGCTACAAAAACCTAATACGACAATCTATTCTGGGGTGCACAGCCACAAAATACGAATCAACGCGGTTATTGACTCTTTGCCTTGCAGCTACAGAAAAAAAAATCATACGGCTATCAAGTCTGGTGCTCCCAGCTACAAAAACCTAATACGACTTTATATTCTGTGGCGCACAGCCACAAAAGACAAATTAACGCGGTTATTGACTCTTTGCCTTGCAGCTACAGAAAAAAAAATCATACGGCTATCAAGTCTGTTGCTCCCAGCTACAAAAACCTAATACGACTTTATATTCTGTGGCGCACAGCCACAAAAGACAAATTAACGCGGTTATTGACTCTTTGCCTTGCAGCTACAGAAAAAAGTTTATACGGCTATCAAGTATGTTGCTCCCAGCTACAAAAACCTAATACGACTATATATTCTGTGGCGCACAGCCACAAAAGACAAATTAACGCGGTTATTGACTCTTTGCCTTGCAGCTACTGAGAACAGTTCATACGGATATCAAATATGTTGCTCCCAGCTACAAAAACCTAATACGACTATCTATTCTGTGGCGCACAGCCACGAAATACGAATTAACGCGGTTATCGACTCATTGGCTTGCAGTTACAGAGAACAGTTCATACGGCTATCAAATCTGTTGCTCCCAGCTACAAAAACCTAATACGACAATCTATTCTGGGGTGCACAGCCACAAAATACGAATCAACGCGGTTATTGACTTTTTGCCTTGCAGCTACAGAAAAAAAATCATACGGCTATCAAGTCTGGTGCTCCCAGCTACAAAAACCTAATACGACTTTATATTCTGTGGCGCACAGCCACAAAAGACAAATTAACGCGGTTATTGACTCTTTGCCTTGCAGCTACAGAAAAAAAAAATCATACGGCTATCAAGTCTGTTGCTCCCAGTTACAAAAACCTAATACGACTTTATATTCTGTGGCGCACAGCCACAAAAGACAAATTAACGCGGTTATTGACTCTTTGCCTTGCAGCTACAGAAAAAAGTTTATACGGCTATCAAGTATGTTGCTCCCAGCTACAAAAACCTAATACGACTATCTATTCTGTGGCGCACAGCCACGAAATACGAATTAACGCAGTTATCGACTCATCGGCTTGCAGCTACAGAAAAAAGTTTATACGGCTATCAAGTCTGTTGCTTTCAGCTACAAAAACCTAATACGACAATCTATTCTGTGGCGCACAGCCACAAAATACCAATTAACGCGGTTATCGACTCTTTGGCTTGCAGTTACAGAGAACAGTTCATACGGCTATCAAATCTGTTGCTCCCAGCTACAAAAACTTAATACAACTATCTTTCCTGTGGTGCACAACCAGAAAGTACGAATTAACGCGGTTATTGACTCTGTGGCTTGCAGCTACAGAAAAAAAGCTTATACGGCTACCGAGTGTGTTGCTCACAGCTACAAGAACCTGAGACGACTATATATTCTGTGGCGCACAGCCACAAAAGACAAATTAACGTGGTTATTGACTCTTTGCCTTGCAGCTACTGAGAACAGTTCATACGGCTATCAAATCTGTTGCTCCCAGCTACAAAAACCTAATACGACTATCTATTCTGTGGCGCACAGCCACGAAATACGAATTAACGCGGTTATCGACTCATTGGCTTGCAGTTACAGAGAACAGTTCATACGGCTATCAAATCTGTTGCTCCCAGCTACAAAAACCTAATACGACAATCTATTCTGGGGTGCACAGCCACAAAATACGAATCAACGCGGTTATTGACTCTTTGCCTTGCAGCTACAGAAAAAAAAATCATACGGCTATCAAGTCTGTTGCTCCCAGCTACAAAAACCTAATACGACTTTATATTCTGTGGCGCACAGCCACAAAATACGAATTAACGCGGTTATTGACTCTTTGCCTTGCAGCTACAGAAAAACAAATCATACGGCTATCAAGTCTGTTGCTTTCAGCTACAAAAACCTAATACAAAAATCTATTCTGTGGCGCACAGCCACAAAATACGAATTAACGCGGTTATCGACTCTTTGGCTTGCAGTTACAGAGAACAGTTCATACGGCTATCAAATCTGTTGCTCCCAGCTACAAAAACTTAATACAACTATCTTTCCTGTGGTGCACAACCAGAAAGTACGAATTAACGCGGTTATTGACTCTGTGGCTTGCAGCTACAGAAAAAAAGCTTATACGGCTACCGAGTGTGTTGCTCACAGCTACAAGAACCTAATACGACTGAATATTCTGTGGCGCACAGCCACAAAAGACGAATTAACGCGGTTATTGACTCTTTGCCTTGCAGCTACAGAAAAAAAAAGTTTATACGGCTATCAAGTCTGTAGCTCCCAGCTACAAGAAAGTAATACGACTATCTATTATGTGGCGCACAGCCACGAAATACGAATTTACGCGGTTATCGACTCTTTGGCTTGCATTTACAAAAAACAGTTCATACGGCTATCAAGTCTGTTGCTCCCAGCTACAAAAACTTAATACAACTATCTTTCCTGTGGTGCACAACCAGAAAGTACGAATTAACGCGGTTATTGACTCTGTGGCTTGCAGCTACAGAAAAAAGTTTATACGGCTATCAAGTCTGTTGCTCCCAGCTACAAAAACCTAATACGACTTTATATTCTGTGGCGCACAGCCACAAAAGACAAATTAACGCGGTTATTGACTCTTTGCCTTGCAGCTACAGAAAAAAGTTTATACGGCTATCAAGTATGTTGCTCCCAGCTACAAAAACCTAATACGACTATCTATTCTGTGGCGCACAGCCACGAAATACGAATTAACGCGGTTATCGACTCATCGGCTTGCAGCTACAGAAAAAAGTTTATACGGCTATCAAGTCTGTTGCTTTCAGCTACAAAAACCTAATACGACAATCTATTCTGTGGCGCACAGCCACAAAATACCAATTAATGCGGTTATCGACTCTTTGGCTTGCAGTTACAGAGAACAGTTCATACGGCTATCAAATCTGTTGCTCCCAGCTACAAAAACTTAATACAACTATCTTTCCTGTGGTGCACAACCAGAAAGTACGAATTAACGCGGTTATTGACTCTGTGGCTTGCAGCTACAGAAAAAAAGCTTATACGGCTACCGAGTGTGTTGCTCACAGCTACAAGAACCTGAGACGACTATATATTCTGTGGCGCACAGCCACAAAAGACAAATTAACGTGGTTATTGACTCTTTGCCTTGCAGCTACTGAGAACAGTTCATACGGCTATCAAATCTGTTGCTCCCAGCTACAGAAACCTAATACGACTATCTATTCTGTGGCGCACAGCCACGAAATACGAATTAACGCGGTTATCGACTCATTGGCTTGCAGTTACAGAGAACAGTTCATACGGCTATCAAATCTGTTGCTCCCAGCTACAAAAACCTAATACGACAATCTATTCTGGGGTGCACAGCCACAAAATACGAATCAACGCGGTTATTGACTCTTTGCCTTGCAGCTACAAAAAAAAAATCATACGGCTATCAAGTCTGTTGCTCCCAGCTACAAAAACCTAATACGACTTTATATTCTGTGGCGCACAGCCACAAAATACGAATTAACGCGGTTATTGACTCTTTGCCTTGCAGCTACAGAAAAACAAATCATACGGCTATCAAGTCTGTTGCTTTCAGCTACAAAAACCTAATACAAAAATCTATTCTGTGGCGCACAGCCACAAAATACGAATTAACGCGGTTATCGACTCTTTGGCTTGCAGTTACAGAGAACAGTTCATACGGCTATCAAATCTGTTGCTCCCAGCTACAAAAACTTAATACAACTATATTTCCTGTGGTGCACAACCAGAAAGTACGAATTAACGCGGTTATTGACTCTGTGGCTTGCAGCTACAGAAAAAAAGCTTATACGGCTACCGAGTGTGTTGCTCACAGCTACAAGAACCTAATACGACTGAATATTCTGTGGCGCACAGCCACGAAATACGAATTAACGCGGTTATCGACTCATTGGCTTGCAGTTACAGAGAACAGTTCATACGGCTATCAAACCTGTTGCTCCCAGCTACAAAAACCTAATACGACTTTATATTCTGTGGCGCACAGCCACAAAATACGAATTAACGCGGTTATTGACTCTTTGCCTTGCAGCTACAGAAAAACAAATCATACGACTATCAAGTCTGTTGCTTTCAGCTACAAAAACCTAATACAAAAATCTATTCTGTGGCGCACAGCCACAAAATACGAATTAACGCGGTTATCGACTCTTTGGCTTGCAGTTACAGAGAACAGTTCATACGGCTATCAAATCTGTTGCTCCCAGCTACAAAAACTTAATACAACTATATTTCCTGTGGTGCACAACCAGAAAGTACGAATTAACGCGGTTATTGACTCTTTGTCTTGCAGCTACAGAACAAAAAATCATGCGGCTATCAAGTCTGTTGCTCCCAGCTACAAAAACCTAAGACGACTATATATTCTGTGGCGCACAGCCACAAAAGACAAATTAACACGGTTATTGACATCATCGTATCAAGTCTGGTGCTCCCAGCTACAAAAACCTAATACGACTTTATATTCTGTGGCGCACAGCCACAAAAGACAAATTAACGCGGTTATTGACTCTTTGCCTTGCAGCTACAGAAAAAAAAAATCATACGGCTATCAAGTCTGTTGCTCCCAGCTACAAAAACCTAATACGACTTTATATTCTGTGGCGCACAGCCACAAAAGACAAATTAACGCGGTTATTGACTCTTTGCCTTGCAGCTACAGAAAAAAGTTTATACGGCTATCAAGTATGTTGCTCCCAGCTACAAAAACCTAATACGACTATCTATTCTGTGGCGCACAGCCACGAAATACGAATTAACGCAGTTATCGACTCATCGGCTTGCAGCTACAGAAAAAAGTTTATACGGCTATCAAGTCTGTTGCTTTCAGCTACAAAAACCTAATACGACAATCTATTCTGTGGCGCACAGCCACAAAATACCAATTAAACGCGGTTATCGACTCTTTGGCTTGCAGTTACAGAGAACAGTTCATACGGCTATCAAATCTGTTGCTCCCAGCTACAAAAACTTAATACAACTATCTTTCCTGTGGTGCACAACCAGAAAGTACGAATTAACGCGGTTATTGACTCTGTGGCTTGCAGCTACAGAAAAAAAGCTTATACGGCTACCGAGTGTGTTGCTCACAGCTACAAGAACCTAAGACGACTATATATTCTGTGGCGCACAGCCACAAAAGACAAATTAACGTGGTTATTGACTCTTTGCCTTGCAGCTACTGAGAACAGTTCATACGGCTATCAAATCTGTTGCTCCCAGCTACAAAAACCTAATACGACTATCTATTCTGTGGCGCACAGCCACGAAATACGAATTAACGCGGTTATCGACTCATTGGCTTGCAGTTACAGAGAACAGTTCATACGGCTATCAAATCTGTTGCTCCCAGCTACAAAAACCTAATACGACAATCTATTCTGGGGTGCACAGCCACAAAATACGAATCAACGCGGTTATTGACTCTTTTCCTTGCAGCTACAAAAAAAAAATCATACGGCTATCAAGTCTGTTGCTCCCAGCTACAAAAACCTAATACGACTTTATATTCTGTGGCGCACAGCCACAAAATACGAATTAACGCGGTTATTGACTCTTTGCCTTGCAGCTACAGAAAAACAAATCATACGGCTATCAAGTCTGTTGCTTTCAGCTACAAAAACCTAAGACGACTATATATTCTGTGGCGCACAGCCACAAAAGACAAATTAACACGGTTATTGACTCTTTGCCTTGCAGCTACAGAGAACAGTTCATACGGCTATCAAATCTGTTGCTCCCAGCTACAAAAACCTAATACGACAATCTATTCTGTGGCGCACAGCCACAAAATACGAATTAACGCGGTTATTGACTCTTTGTCTTGCAGCTACAGAACAAAAAATCATGCGGCTATCAAGTCTGTTGCTCCCAGCTACAAAAACCTAATACGACTTTATATTCTGTGGCGCACAGCCACAAAAGACAAATTAACGCGGTTATTGACTCTTTGCCTTGCAGCTACAGAAAAACGTTTATACGGTTATCAAGTATGTTGCTCCCAGCTACAAAAACCTAATACGACTATCTATTCTGTGGCGCACAGCCACGAAATACGAATTAACGCGGTTATCGACTCATCGGCTTGCAGCTACAGAGAAAAGTTTATACGGCGATCAAGTCTGTTGCTTTCAGCTACAAAAACCTAATACGACAATCTATTCTGTATCGCACAGCCACAAAATACGAATTAACGCGGTTATCGACTCTTTGGCTTGCAGTTACAGAGAACAGTTCATACGGCTATCAAATCTGTTGCTCCCAGCTACAAAAACTTAATACAACTATCTTTCCTGTGGTGCACAACCAGAAAGTACGAATTAACGCGGTTATTGACTGTGTGGCTTGCAGCTACAGAAAAAAAGCTTATACGGCTACCGAGTGTGTTGCTCACAGCTACAAGAACCTAAGACGACTATATATTCTGTGGCGCACAGCCACAAAAGACAAATTAACGCGGTTATTGACTCTTTGCCTTGCAGCTACTGAGAACAGTTCATACGGCTATCAAATCTGTTGCTCCCAGCTACAAAAACCTAATACGACTATCTATTCTGTGGCGCACAGCCACGAAATACGAATTAACGCGGTTATCGACTCATTGGCTTGCAGTTACAGAGAACAGTTCATACGGCTATCAAACCTGTTGCTCCCAGCTACAAAAACCTAATACGACAATATATTCTGGGGTGCACAGCCACAAAATACGAATCAACGCGGTTATTGACTCTTTGCCTTGCAGCTACAGAAAAAAAATCATACGGCTATCAAGTCTGTTGCTCCCAGCTACAAAAACCTAATACGACTTTATATTCTGTGGCGCACAGCCACAAAATACGAATTAACGCGGTTATTGACTCTTTGCCTTGCAGCTACAGAAAAACAAATCATACGGCTATCAAGTCTGTTGCTTTCAGCTACAAAAACCTAATACGAAAATCTATTCTGTGGCGCACAGCCACTATACGAATTAACGCGGTTATCGACTCTTTGGCTTGCAGTTACAGAGAACAGTTCATACGGCTATCAAATCTGTTGCTCCCAGCTACAAAAACTTAATACAACTATCTTTCCTGTGGTGCACAACCAGAAAGTACGAATTAACGCGGTTATTGACTCTGTGGCTTGCAGCTACAGAAAAAAAGCTTATACGGCTACCGAGTGTGTTGCTCACAGCTACAAGAACTTAAGACGACTATATATTCTGTGGCGCACAGCCACAAAAGACAAATTAACGCGGTTATTGACTCTTTGCCTTGCAGCTACTGAGAACAGTTCATACGGATATCAAATATGTTGCTCCCAGCTACAAAAACCTAATACGACTATCTATTCTGTGGCGCACAGCCACGAAATACGAATTAACGCGGTTATCGACTCATTGGCTTGCAGTTACAGAGAACAGTTCATACGGCTATCAAATCTGTTGCTCCCAGCTACAAAAACCTAATACGACAATCTATTCTGGGGTGCACAGCCACAAAATACGAATCAACGCGGTTATTGACTCTTTGCCTTGCAGCTACAGAAAAAAAAATCATACGGCTATCAAGTCTGGTGCTCCCAGCTACAAAAACCTAATACGACTTTATATTCTGTGGCGCACAGCCACAAAAGACAAATTAACGCGGTTATTGACTCTTTGCCTTGCAGCTACAGAAAAAAAAATCATACGGCTATCAAGTCTGTTGCTCCCAGCTACAAAAACCTAATACGACTTTATATTCTGTGGCGCACAGCCACAAAAGACAAATTAACGCGGTTATTGACTCTTTGCCTTGCAGCTACAGAAAAAAGTTTATACGGCTATCAAGTATGTTGCTCCCAGCTACAAAAACCTAATACGACTATATATTCTGTGGCGCACAGCCACAAAAGACAAATTAACGCGGTTATTGACTCTTTGCCTTGCAGCTACTGAGAACAGTTCATACGGATATCAAATATGTTGCTCCCAGCTACAAAAACCTAATACGACTATCTATTCTGTGGCGCACAGCCACGAAATACGAATTAACGCGGTTATCGACTCATTGGCTTGCAGTTACAGAGAACAGTTCATACGGCTATCAAATCTGTTGCTCCCAGCTACAAAAACCTAATACGACAATCTATTCTGGGGTGCACAGCCACAAAATACGAATCAACGCGGTTATTGACTTTTTGCCTTGCAGCTACAGAAAAAAAAATCATACGGCTATCAAGTCTGGTGCTCCCAGCTACAAAAACCTAATACGACTTTATATTCTGTGGCGCACAGCCACAAAAGACAAATTAACGCGGTTATTGACTCTTTGCCTTGCAGCTACAGAAAAAAAAAATCATACGGCTATCAAGTCTGTTGCTCCCAGCTACAAAAACCTAATACGACTTTATATTCTGTGGCGCACAGCCACAAAAGACAAATTAACGCGGTTATTGACTCTTTGCCTTGCAGCTACAGAAAAAAGTTTATACGGCTATCAAGTATGTTGCTCCCAGCTACAAAAACCTAATACGACTATCTATTCTGTGGCGCACAGCCACGAAATACGAATTAACGCGGTTATCGACTCATCGGCTTGCAGCTACAGAAAAAAGTTTATACGGCTATCAAGTCTGTTGCTTTCAGCTACAAAAACCTAATACGACAATCTATTCTGTGGCGCACAGCCACAAAATACCAATTAACGCGGTTATCGACTCTTTGGCTTGCAGTTACAGAGAACAGTTCATACGGCTATCAAATCTGTTGCTCCCAGCTACAAAAACTTAATACAACTATCTTTCCTGTGGTGCACAACCAGAAAGTACGAATTAACGCGGTTATTGACTGTGTGGCTTGCAGCTACAGAAAAAAAGCTTATACGGCTACCGAGTGTGTTGCTCACAGCTACAAGAACCTAAGACGACTATAT
>CAXIWQ010000064.1:0-63067 GCA_964036275.1 Litoditis marina
CTCTCATGTGTAGAAACTTAAAAATGTTCATCTTATTTGCATAAGTTGAAACAGTCCCGAAATAATTGAGTGGCGGTGCTAACCAAAAACACCCCCAAATTGACGTGAATGGAGTTGCGATTTTCGCCCTACGTGAGATTTAGTATTCAAACTTGGTATTTTTGAACTCCTCTCATGTGTAGAAACTTAAAAATGTTCATCTTATCTGTATAAGTTGAAACAGTCCCGAAATAATTGAGTGGCGGTGCTAACCAAAAACACCCCCAAGTTGACGTGAATGGAGTTGCGATTTTCGCCCTACGTGAGATTTAGTATTCAAACTTGGTATTTTTGAACTCCTCTCATGTGTAGAAACTTAAAAATGTTCATCTTATTTGCATAAGTTGAAACAGTCCCGAAATAATTGAGTGGCGGTGCTAACCAAAAACACCCCCAAATTGACGTGAATGGAGTTGCGATTTTCGCCCTACGTGAGATTTAGTATTCAAACTTGGTATTTTTGAACTCCTCTCATGTGTAGAAACTTAAAAATGTTCATCTTATCTGTATAAGTTGAAACAGTCCCGAAATAATTGAGTGGCGGTGCTAACCAAAAACACCCCCAAGTTGACGTGAATGGAGTTGCGATTTTCGCCCTACGTGAGATTTAGTATTCAAACTTGGTATTTTTGAACTCCTCTCATGTGTAGAAACTTAAAATTGTTCATCTTATTTGCATAAGTTGAAACAGTCCCGAAATAATTGAGTGGCGGTGCGAACCAAAAACACCCCCAAGTTGACGTGAATGGAGTTGCGATTTTCGCCCTACGTGGGATTTAGTGTTCAAACTTGGTGTTTTTGAACTCCTCTCATGTGTAGAAACTTAAAAATGTTCATCTTATTTGTATAAGTTGAAACAGTCCCGAAATAATTGAGTGGCGGTGCTAACCAAAAACACCCCCAAATTGACGTGAATGGAGTTGCGATTTTCGCCCTACGTGAGATTTAGTTTTCAAACTTGGTATTTTTGAACTCCTCTCATGTGTAGAAACTTAAAAATGTTCATCTTATTTGCATAAGTTGAAACAGTCCCGAAATAATTGAGTGGCCGTGCTAACCAAAAACACCCCCAAGTTGACGTGAATGGAGTTGCGATTTTCGCCCTACGTGAGATTTAGTATTCAAACTTGGTATTTTTGAACTTCTCTCATGTGTAGAAACTTAAAAATGTTCATCTTATCTGTATAAGTTGAAACAGTCCCGAAATAATTGAGTGGCGGTGCTAACCAAAAACACCCCCAAGTTGACGTGAATGGAGTTGCGATTTTCGCCCTACGTGAGATTTAGTATTCAAACTTGGTATTTTTGAACTCCTCTCATGTGTAGAAACTTAAAAATGTTCATCTTATTTGCATAAGTTGAAACAGTCCCGAAATAATTGAGTGGCGGTGCTAACCAAAAACACCCCCAAGTTGACGTGAATGGAGTTGCGATTTTCGCCGTACGTGAGATTTAGTATTCAAACTTGGTATTTTTGAACTCCTCTCATGTGTAGAAACTTAAAAATGTTCATCTTATTTGTATAAGTTGAAACAGTCCCGAAATAATTGAGTGGCCGTGCTAACCAAAAACACCCCCAAGTTGACGTGAATGGAGTTGCGATTTTCGCCCTACGTGGGATTTAGTGTTCGAACTTGGTGTTTTTGAACTCCTCTCATGTGTAGAAACTCAAAAATGTTCATCTTATTTGCATAAGTTGAAACAGTCCCGAAATAATTGAGTGGCCGTGCTAACCAAAAACACCCCCAAGTTGACGTGAATGGAGTTGCGATTTTCGCCCTACGTGAGATTTAGTACTCAAACTTGGTATTTTTGAACTCCTCTCATGTGTAGAAACTTAAAAATGTTCATCTTATTTGTATAAGTTGAAACAGTCCCGAAATAATTGAGTGGCGGTGCTAACCAAAAACACCCCCAAATTGACGTGAATGGAGTTGCGATTTTCGCCCTACGTGAGATTTAGTGTTCGAACTTGGTGTTTTTGAACTCCTCTCATGTGTAGAAACTCAAAAATGTTCATCTTATTTGCATAAGTTGAAACAGTCCCGAAATAATTGAGTGGCCGTGCTAACCAAAAACACCCCCAAGTTGACGTGAATGGAGTTGCGATTTTCGCCCTACGTGAGATTTAGTATTCAAACTTGGTATTTTTGAACTCCTCTCATGTGTAGAAACTTAGAAATGTTCATCTTATTTGTATAAGTTGAAACAGTCCCGAAATAATTGAGTGGCGGTGCTAACCAAAAACACCCCCAAATTGACGTGAATGGAGTTGCGATTTTCGCCCTACGTGAGATTTAGTATTCAAACGTGGTATTTTTGAACTCCTCTCATGTGTAGAAACTTAAAAATGTTCATCTTACTTGTATAAGTTTAAACAGTCCCGAAATAATTGAGTGGCCGTGCTAACCAAAAACACCCCCAAGTTGACGTGAATGGAGTTGCGATTTTCGCCCTACGTGGGATTTAGTGTTCAAACTTGGTGTTTTTGAACTCCTCTCATGTGTAGAAACTCAAAAATGTTCATCTTATTAGCATAAGTTGAAACAGTCCCGAAATAATTGAGTGGCGGTGCTAACCAAAAACACCCCAAGTTGACGTGAATGGAGTTGCGATTTCCGCCCTACGTGGGATTAAGTGTTCAAACTTGGTATTTTTGAACTCCTCTCATGTGTAGAAACTCAAAAATGTTCATCTTATTTGCATAAGTTGAAACAGTCCCGAAATAATTGAGTGGCGGTGCTAACCAAAAACACCCCCAAATTGACGTGAATGGAGTTGCGATTTTCGCCCTACGTGGGATTTAGTGTTCAAACTTGGTACTTTTGAACTCCTCTCGTGTGTAGGAACTCAAAAATGTTCATCTTATTAGCATAAGTTGAAACAGTCCCGAATTAATTGAGTGGCGGTGCTAACCAAAACACCCCCAAGTTGACGTGAATGGAGTTGCGATTTTCGCCCTACGTGGGAATTAGTGTTCAAACTTGGTATTTTTGAACTCCTCTCATGTGTAGAAACTAAAAAATGTTCATCTTATTAGCATAAGTTGAAACAGTCCCGAAATAATTGAGTGGCGGTGCTAACCAAAAACACCCCCAAGTTGACGTGAATGGAGTTGCGATTTTCGCCCTACGTGAGATTTAGTGTTCAAACTTGGTATTTTTGAACTCCTCTCATGTGTAGAAACTTAAAAATGTTTATCTTATTAGCATAAGTTGAAACAGTCCCGAAATAATTGAGTGGCCGTGCTAACCAAAAACACCCCCAAGTTGACGTGAATGTAGTTGCGATTTTTCCCCTACGTGGGATTTAGTGTTCAAACTTGGTATTTTTGAACTCCTCTCATGTTGTTAGAAACTCGTAAATATTCATCTTATTAGCATAAGTTGAAACAGTCCCGAAATATTTGAGTGGCGGTGCTAACCAAAAACACCCCCAAGTTGACGTGAATGGAGTTGCGATTTTCGCCCTACGTGAGATTTAGTATTCAAACTTGGTATTTTTGAACTCCTCTCATGTGTAGAAACTAAAAAATGTTCATCTTATTAGCATAAGTTGAAACAGTCCCGAAATAATTGAGTGGCGGTGCTAACCAAAAACACCCCAAGTTGACGTGAATGGAGTTGCGATTTCGCCCTACGTGAGATTTAGTGTTCAAACTTGGTATTTTTGAACTCCTCTCATGTGTAGAAACTTAAAAATGTTTATCTTATTAGCATAAGTTGAAACAGTCCCGAAATAATTGAGTGGCCGTGCTAACCAAAAACACCCCCAAGTTGACGTGAATGGAGTTGCGATTTTTGCCCTACGTGAGATTTAGTGTTCAAACTTGGTATATTTGAACTCCTCTCATGTGTAGAAACTTCAAAATGTTCATCTTATCAGCATAAGTTAAAACAGTCCCGAAATAATTGAGTGGCGGTGCTAACCAAAAACACCCCCAAGTTGACGTGAATGGAGTTGCGATTTTCGCCCTACGTGAGATTTAGTGTTCAAACTTGGTATTTTTGAACTCCTCTCATGTGTAGAAACTAAAAAATGTTCATCTTATTAGCATAAGTTGAAACAGTCCCGAATTAATTGAGTGGCGGTGCTAACCAAAAACACCCCCAAGTTGACGTGAATGGAGTTGCGATTTTCGCCCTACGTGGGAATTAGTGTTCAAACTTGGTAAATTTTTGAACTCCTCTCATGTGTAGAAACTAAAAAAATGTTCATCTTATTAGCATAAGTTGAAACAGTCCCGAAATAATTGAGTGGCGGTGCTAACCAAAAACACCCCCAAGTTGACGTTGAATGGAGTTGCGATTTTTTCCCCTACGTGGGATTTAGTGTTCAAACTTGGTATTTTTGAACTCTTCTCATGTGTAGAAACTTAAAAATGTTCATCTTATTATCATAAGTTGAAACAGTCCCGACATAATTGAGTGGCGGTGCTAACCAAAAACACCCCCAAGTTGACGTGAATGGAGTTGCGATTTTCGCCCTACGTGAGATTTAGTGTTCAAACTTGGTATTTTTGAACTCCTCTCATGTGTAGAAACTTAAAAATGTTCATATTATTAGCATAAGTTGAAACAGTCCCGAAATAATTGAGTGGCGGTGCTAACCAAAAACACCCCCAAGTTGACGTGAATGGAGTTGCGATTTTCGCCCTACGTGAGATTTAGTGTTCAAACTTGGTATTTTTGAACTCCTCTCATGTGTAGAAACTTAAAAATGTTTATCTTATTAGCATAAGTTGAAACAGTCCCGAAATAATTGAGTGGCCGTGCTAACCAAAAACACCCCCAAGTTGACGTGAATGTAGTTGCGATTTTTCCCCTACGTGGGATTTAGTGTTCAAACTTGGTATTTTTGAACTCCTCTCATGTGTAGAAACTCGTAAATATTCATCTTATTAGCATAAGTTGAAACAGTCCCGAAATATTTGACTGGCGGTGCTAACCAAAAACACCCCCAAGTTGACGTGAATGGAGTTGCGATTTTCGCCCTACGTGAGATTTAGTATTCAAACTTGGTATTTTTGAACTCCTCTCATGTGTAGAAACTAAAAAATGTTCATCTTATTAGCATAAGTTGAAACAGTCCCGAAATAATTGAGTGGCGGGTGCTAACCAAAAACACCCCAAGTTGACGTGAATGGAGTTGCGATTTTCGCCCTACGTGAGATTTAGTGTTCAAACTTGGTATTTTTGAACTCCTCTCATGTGTAGAAACTTAAAAATGTTTATCTTATTAGCATAAGTTGAAACAGTCCCGAAATAATTGAGTGGCCGTGCTAACCAAAAACACCCCCAAGTTGACGTGAATGGAGTTGCGATTTTTGCCCTACGTGAGATTTAGTGTTCAAACTTGGTATATTTGAACTCCTCTCATGTGTAGAAACTTCAAAATGTTCATCTTATCAGCATAAGTTAAAACAGTCCCGAAATAATTGAGTGGCGGTGCTAACCAAAAACACCCCCAAGTTGACGTGAATGGAGTTGCGATTTTCGCCCTACGTGAGATTTAGTGTTCAAACTTGGTATTTTTGAACTCCTCTCATGTGTAGAAACTAAAAAATGTTCATCTTATTAGCATAAGTTGAAACAGTCCCGAATTAATTGAGTGGCGGTGCTAACCAAAAACACCCCCAAGTTGACGTGAATGGAGTTGCGATTTTCGCCCTACGTGGGAATTAGTGTTCAAACTTGGTAAATTTTTGAACTCCTCTCATGTGTAGAAACTAAAAAAATGTTCATCTTATTAGCATAAGTTGAAACAGTCCCGAAATAATTGAGTGGCGGTGCTAACCAAAAACACCCCCAAGTTGACGTGAATGGAGTTGCGATTTTTCCCCTACGTGGGATTTAGTGTTCAAACTTGGTATTTTTGAACTCTTCTCATGTGTAGAAACTTAAAAATGTTCATCTTATTATCATAAGTTGAAACAGTCCCGACATAATTGAGTGGCGGTGCTAACCAAAAACACCCCCAAGTTGACGTGAATGGAGTTGCGATTTTCGCCCTACGTGAGATTTAGTGTTCAAACTTGGTATTTTTGAACTCCTCTCATGTGTAGAAACTTAAAAATGTTCATATTATTAGCATAAGTTGAAACAGTCCCGAAATAATTGAGTGGCGGTGCTAACCAAAAACACCCCCAAGTTGACGTGAATGGAGTTGCGATTTCCGCCCTACGTGGGATTAAGTGTTCAAACTTGGTATTTTTGAACTCCTCTCATGTGTAGAAACTCAAAAATGTTCATCTTATTTGCATAAGTTGAAACAGTCCCGAAATAATTGAGTGGCGGTGCTAACCAAAAACACCCCCAAATTGACGTGAATGGAGTTGCGATTTTCGCCCTACGTGGGATTTAGTGTTCAAACTTGGTACTTTTGAACTCCTCTCGTGTGTAGGAACTCAAAAATGTTCATCTTATTAGCATAAGTTGAAACAGTCCCGAATTAATTGAGTGGCGGTGCTAACCAAAAACACCCCCAAGTTGACGTGAATGGAGTTGCGATTTTCGCCCTACGTGGGAATTAGTGTTCAAACTTGGTATTTTTGAACTCCTCTCATGTGTAGAAACTAAAAAATGTTCATCTTATTAGCATAAGTTGAAACAGTCCCGAAATAATTGAGTGGCGGTGCTAACCAAAAACACCCCCAAGTTGACGTGAATGGAGTTGCGATTTTCGCCCTACGTGAGATTTAGTGTTCAAAACTTGGTATTTTTGAACTCCTCTCATGTGTAGAAACTTAAAAATGTTTATCTTATTAGCATAAGTTGAAACAGTCCCGAAATAATTGAGTGGCCGTGCTAACCAAAAACACCCCCAAGTTGACGTGAATGGAGTTGCGATTTTTCCCCTACGTGGGATTTAGTGTTCAAACTTGGTATTTTTGAACTCCTCTCATGTGTAGAAACTCGTAAATATTCATCTTATTAGCATAAGTTGAAACAGTCGCGAAATATTTGAGTGGCGGTGCTAACCAAAAACACCCCCAAGTTGACGTGAATGGAGTTGCGATTTTCGCCCTACGTGAGATTTAGTATTCAAACTTGGTATTTTTGAACTCCTCTCATGTGTAGAAACTTAAAAATGTTCATCTTATTTGTATAAGTTGAAACAGTCCCGAAATAATTGAGTGGCGGTGCTAACCAAAAACACCCCCAAATTGACGTGAATGGAGTTGCGATTTTCGCCCTACGTGAGATTTAGTATTCAAACTTGGTATTTTTGAACTCCTCTCATGTGTAGAAACTTAAAAATGTTCATCTTATTTGCATAAGTTGAAACAGTCCCGAAATAATTGAGTGGCGGTGCTAACCAAAAACACCCCCAAGTTGACGTGAATGGAGTTGCGATTTTCGCCCTACGTGAGATTTAGTATTCAAACTTGGTATTTTTGAACTCCTCTCATGTGTAGAAACTTAAAAATGTTCATCTTATTTGCATAAGTTGAAACAGTCCCGGAATAATTGAGTGGCGGTGCTAACCAAAAACACCCCCAAGTTGACGTGAATGGAGTTGCGATTTTCGCCCTACGTGAGATTTAGTATTCAAACTTTGTATTTTTGAACTCCCCTCATGTGTAGAAACTCAAAAATGTTCATCTTATTAGCATAAGTTGAAACAGTCCCGAAATAATTGAGTGGCGGTGCTAACCAAAAACACCCCCAAATTGACGTGAATGGAGTTGCGATTTTTGCCCTACGTGAGAATTAGTGTTCAAACTTGGTATTTTTGAACTCCTCTCATGTGTAGAAACTCAAAAATGTTCATCTTATTAGCATAAGTTGAAACAGTCCTGAAATAATTGAGTGGCGGTGCTTACCGAAAACACCCCCAAGTTGACGTGAATGGAGTTGCGATTTTCGCCCTACGTGAGATTTAGTATTCAAACTTGGTATTTTTGAACTCCTCTCATGTGTAGAAACTCAAAAATGTTCATCTTATTTGTATAAGTTGAAACAGTCCCGAAATAATTGAGTGGCGGTGCTAACCAAAAACACCCCCAAGTTGACGTGAATGGAGTTGCGATTTTCGCCCTACGTGAGATTTAGTATTCAAACTTGGTATTTTTGAACTCCTCTCATGTGTAGAAACTTAAAAATGTTCATCTTATTTGCATAAGTTGAAACAGTCCCGAAATAATTGAGTGGCGGTGCTAACCAAAAACACCCCCAAGTCCAAGTTGACGTGAATGGAGTTGCGATTTTCGCCGTACGTGAGATTTAGTATTCAAACTTGGTATTTCTGAACTCCTCTCATGTGTAGAAACTTAAAAATGTTCATCTTATTTGTATAAGTTGAAACAGTCCCGAAATAATTGAGTGGCCGTGCTAACCAAAAACACCCCCAAATTGACGTGAATGGATTTGCGATTTTTGCCCTACGTGAGATTTAGTGTTCAAACTTGGTATTTTTGAACTCCTCTCATGTGTAGAAACTTAAAAATGTTTATCTTATTAGCATAAGTTGAAACAGTCCCGAAATAATTGAGTGGCCGTGCTAACCAAAAACACCCCCAAGTTGACGTGAATGGAGTTGCGATTTTTGCCCTACGTGAGATTTAGTGTTCAAACTTGGTATATTTGAACTCCTCTCATGTGTAGAAACTTCAAAATGTTCATCTTATCAGCATAAGTTAAAACAGTCCCGAAATAATTGAGTGGCGGTGCTAACCAAAAACACCCCCAAGTTGACGTGAATGGAGTTGCGATTTTCGCCCTACGTGAGATTTAGTGTTCAAACTTGGTATTTTTGAACTCCTCTCATGTGTAGAAACTAAAAAATGTTCATCTTATTAGCATAAGTTGAAACAGTCCCGAATTAATTGAGTGGCGGTGCTAACCAAAAACACCCCCAAGTTGACGTGAATGGAGTTGCGATTTTCGCCCTACGTGGGAATTAGTGTTCAAACTTGGTAAATTTTTGAACTCCTCTCATGTGTAGAAACTAAAAAAATGTTCATCTTATTAGCATAAGTTGAAACAGTCCCGAAATAATTGAGTGGCGGTGCTAACCAAAAACACCCCCAAGTTGACGTGAATGGAGTTGCGATTTTTCCCCTACGTGGGATTTAGTGTTCAAACTTGGTATTTTTGAACTCTTCTCATGTGTAGAAACTTAAAAATGTTCATCTTATTATCATAAGTTGAAACAGTCCCGACATAATTGAGTGGCGGTGCTAACCAAAAACACCCCCAAGTTGACGTGAATGGAGTTGCGATTTTCGCCCTACGTGAGATTTAGTGTTCAAACTTGGTATTTTTGAACTCCTCTCATGTGTAGAAACTTAAAAATGTTCATATTATTAGCATAAGTTGAAACAGTCCCGAAATAATTGAGTGGCGGTGCTAACCAAAAACACCCCCAAGTTGACGTGAATGGAGTTGCGATTTCCGCCCTACGTGGGATTAAGTGTTCAAACTTGGTATTTTTGAACTCCTCTCATGTGTAGAAACTCAAAAATGTTCATCTTATTTGCATAAGTTGAAACAGTCCCGAAATAATTGAGTGGCGGTGCTAACCAAAAACACCCCCAAATTGACGTGAATGGAGTTGCGATTTTCGCCCTACGTGGGATTTAGTGTTCAAACTTGGTACTTTTGAACTCCTCTCGTGTGTAGGAACTCAAAAATGTTCATCTTATTAGCATAAGTTGAAACAGTCCCGAATTAATTGAGTGGCGGTGCTAACCAAAAACACCCCCAAGTTGACGTGAATGGAGTTGCGATTTTCGCCCTACGTGGGAATTAGTGTTCAAACTTGGTATTTTTGAACTCCTCTCATGTGTAGAAACTAAAAAATGTTCATCTTATTAGCATAAGTTGAAACAGTCCCGAAATAATTGAGTGGCGGTGCTAACCAAAAACACCCCCAAGTTGACGTGAATGGAGTTGCGATTTTCGCCCTACGTGAGATTTAGTGTTCAAACTTGGTATTTTTGAACTCCTCTCATGTGTAGAAACTTAAAAATGTTTATCTTATTAGCATAAGTTGAAACAGTCCCGAAATAATTGAGTGGCCGTGCTAACCAAAAACACCCCCAAGTTGACGTGAATGGAGTTGCGATTTTTCCCCTACGTGGGATTTAGTGTTCAAACTTGGTATTTTTGAACTCCTCTCATGTGTAGAAACTCGTAAATATTCATCTTATTAGCATAAGTTGAAACAGTCGCGAAATATTTGAGTGGCGGTGCTAACCAAAAACACCCCCAAGTTGACGTGAATGGAGTTGCGATTTTCGCCCTACGTGAGATTTAGTATTCAAACTTGGTATTTTTGAACTCCTCTCATGTGTAGAAACTTAAAAATGTTCATCTTATTTGTATAAGTTGAAACAGTCCCGAAATAATTGAGTGGCGGTGCTAACCAAAAACACCCCCAAATTGACGTGAATGGAGTTGCGATTTTCGCCCTACGTGAGATTTAGTATTCAAACTTGGTATTTTTGAACTCCTCTCATGTGTAGAAACTTAAAAATGTTCATCTTATTTGCATAAGTTGAAACAGTCCCGAAATAATTGAGTGGCGGTGCTAACCAAAAACACCCCCAAGTTGACGTGAATGGAGTTGCGATTTTCGCCCTACGTGAGATTTAGTATTCAAACTTGGTATTTTTGAACTCCTCTCATGTGTAGAAACTTAAAAATGTTCATCTTATTTGCATAAGTTGAAACAGTCCCGGAATAATTGAGTGGCGGTGCTAACCAAAAACACCCCCAAGTTGACGTGAATGGAGTTGCGATTTTCGCCCTACGTGAGATTTAGTATTCAAACTTTGTATTTTTGAACTCCCCTCATGTGTAGAAACTCAAAAATGTTCATCTTATTAGCATAAGTTGAAACAGTCCCGAAATAATTGAGTGGCGGTGCTAACCAAAAACACCCCCAAATTGACGTGAATGGAGTTGCGATTTTTGCCCTACGTGAGAATTAGTGTTCAAACTTGGTATTTTTGAACTCCTCTCATGTGTAGAAACTCAAAAATGTTCATCTTATTAGCATAAGTTGAAACAGTCCTGAAATAATTGAGTGGCGGTGCTTACCGAAAACACCCCCAAGTTGACGTGAATGGAGTTGCGATTTTCGCCCTACGTGAGATTTAGTATTCAAACTTGGTATTTTTGAACTCCTCTCATGTGTAGAAACTCAAAAATGTTCATCTTATTTGTATAAGTTGAAACAGTCCCGAAATAATTGAGTGGCGGTGCTAACCAAAAACACCCCCAAGTTGACGTGAATGGAGTTGCGATTTTCGCCCTACGTGAGATTTAGTATTCAAACTTGGTATTTTTGAACTCCTCTCATGTGTAGAAACTTAAAAATGTTCATCTTATTTGCATAAGTTGAAACAGTCCCGAAATAATTGAGTGGCGGTGCTAACCAAAAACACCCCCAAGTCCAAGTTGACGTGAATGGAGTTGCGATTTTCGCCGTACGTGAGATTTAGTATTCAAACTTGGTATTTCTGAACTCCTCTCATGTGTAGAAACTTAAAAATGTTCATCTTATTTGTATAAGTTGAAACAGTCCCGAAATAATTGAGTGGCCGTGCTAACCAAAAACACCCCCAAATTGACGTGAATGGATTTGCGATTTTTGCCCTACGTGAGATTTAGTGTTCAAACTTGGTATTTTTGAACTCCTCTCATGTGTAGAAACTCAAAAATGTTCATCTTATTAGCATAAGTTGAAACAGTATTGAAATAATTGAGTGGCGGTGCTAACCAAAAACACCCCCAAATTGACGTGAGTGGAGTTGCGATTTTCGCCCTACGTGAGATTTAGTATTCAAACTTGGTATTTTTGAACTCCTCTCATGTGTAGAAACTTAAAAATGTTTATCTTATTTGCATAAGTTGAAACAGTTACGAAATAATTGAGTGGCCGTGCTAACCAAAAACACCCCCAAGTTGACGTGAATGGAGTTGCGATTTTCGCCCTACGTGAGATTTAGTATTCAAACTTGGTATTTTTGAACTCCTCTCATGTGTAGAAACTTAAAAATGTTCATCTTATTTGTATAAGTTGAAACAGTCCCGAAATAATTGAGTGGCGGTGCTAACCAAAAACACCCCCAAGTTGACGTGAATGGAGTTGCGATTTTCGCCCTACGTGAGATTTAGTATTCAAACTTGGTATTTTTGAACTCCTCTCATGTGTAGAAACTTAAAAATGTTCATCTTATTTGCATAAGTTGAAACAGTCCCGAAATAATTGAGTGGCGGTGCTAACCAAAAACACCCCCAAGTTGACGTGAATGGAGTTGCGATTTTCGCCCTACGTGAGATTTAGTATTCAAACTTGGTATTTTTGAACTCCTCTCATGTGTAGAAACTTAAAAATGTTCATCTTATTTGCATAAGTTGAAACAGTCCCGAAATAATTGAGTGGCGGTGCTAACCAAAAACACCCCCAAGTTGACGTGAATGGAGTTGCGATTTTCGCCCTACGTGAGATTTAGTATTCAAACTTTGTATTTTTGAACTCCCCTCATGTGTAGAAACTCAAAAATGTTCATCTTATTAGCATAAGTTGAAACAGTCCCGAAATAATTGAGTGGCGGTGCTAACCAAAAACACCCCCAAATTGACGTGAATGGAGTTGCGATTTTTGCCCTACGTGAGAATTAGTGTTCAAACTTGGTATTTTTGAACTCCTCTCATGTGTAGAAACTCAAAAATGTTCATCTTATTAGCATAAGTTGAAACAGTCCTGAAATAATTGAGTGGCGGTGCTTACCAAAAACACCCCCAAGTTGACGTGAATGGAGTTGCGATTTTCGCCCTACGTGAGATTTAGTATTCAAACTTGGTATTTTTGCACTCCTCTCATGTGTAGAAACTTAAAAATGTTCATCTTATTTGTATAAGTTGAAACAGTCCCGAAATAATTGAGTGGCGGTGCTAACCAAAAACACCCCCAAGTTGACGTGAATGGAGTTGCGATTTTCGCCCTACGTGAGATTTAGTATTCAAACTTGGTATTTCTGAACTCCTCTCATGTGTAGAAACTCAAAAATGTTCATCTTATTCGCATAAGTTGAAACAGTCCCGAAATAATTGAGTGGCGGTGCTAACCAAAAACACCCCCAAGTCCAAGTTGACGTGAATGGAGTTGCGATTTTCGCCCTACGTGAGATTTAGTATTCAAACTTGGTATTTTTGAACTCCTCTCATGTGTAGAAACTTAAAAATGTTCATCTTATTTGCATAAGTTGAAACAGTCCCGAAATAATTGAGTGGCCGTGCTAACCAAAAACACCCCCAAGTTGACGTGAATGGAGTTGCGATTTTCGCCCTACGTGAGATTTAGTATTCAAACTTGGTATTTTTGAACTCCTCTCATGTGTAGAAACTTAAAAATGTTCATCTTATTTGCATAAGTTGAAACAGTCCCGAAATAATTGAGTGGCGGTGCTTACCAAAAACACCCCCAAGTTGACGTGAATGGAGTTGCGATTTTCGCCCTACGTGAGATTTAGTATTCAAACTTGGTATTTTTGCACTCCTCTCATGTGTAGAAACTTAAAAATGTTCATCTTATTTGTATAAGTTGAAACAGTCCCGAAATAATTGAGTGGCGGTGCTAACCAAAAACACCCCCAAGTTGACGTGAATGGAGTTGCGATTTTCGCCCTACGTGAGATTTAGTATTCAAACTTGGTATTTCTGAACTCCTCTCATGTGTAGAAACTTAAAAATGTTCATCTTATTTGCATAAGTTGAAACAGTCCCGAAATAATTGAGTGGCGGTGCTAACCAAAAACACCCCCAAGTCCAAGTTGACGTGAATGGAGTTGCGATTTTCGCCGTACGTGAGATTCAGTATTCAAACTTGGTATTTTTGAACTCCTCTCATGTGTAGAAACTTAAAAATGTTCATCTTATTTGTATAAGTTGAAACAGTCCCGAAATAATTGAGTGGCCGTGCTAACCAAAAACACCCCCAAGTTGACGTGAATGGAGTTGCGATTTTCGCCCTACGTAGGATTTAGTGTTCAAACTTGGTGTTTTTGAACTCCTCTCATGTGTAGAAACTCAAAAATGTTCATCTTATTCGCATAAGTTGAAACAGTCCCGAAATAATTGAGTGGCCGTGCTAACCAAAAACACCCCCAAGTTGACGTGAATGGAGTTGCGATTTTCGCCCTACGTGAGATTTAGTATTCAAACTTGGTATTTTTGAACTCCTCTCATGTGTAGAAACTTAAAAATGTTCATCTTTTTTGCATAAGTTGAAACAGTCCCGAAATAATTGAGTGGCGGTGCTAACCAAAAACACCCCCAAATTGACGTGAATGGAGTTGCGATTTTCGCCCTACGTGAGATTTAGTATTCAAACGTGGTATTTTTGAACTTCTCTCATGTGTAGAAACTTAAAAATGTTCATCTTATTCGTATAAGTTGAAACAGTCCCGAAATAATTGAGTGGCCGTGCTAACCAAAAACACCCCCAAGTTGACGTGAATGGAGTTGCGATTTTCGCCCTACGTGGGATTTAGTGTTCAAACTTGGTGTTTTTGAACTCCTCTCATGTGTAGGAACTCAAAAATGTTCATCTTATTTGCATAAGTTGAAACAGTCCCGAAATAATTGAGTGGCCGTGCTAACCAAAAACACCCCCAAGTTGACGTGAATGGAGTTGCGATTTTCGCCCTACGTGAGATTTAGTATTCAAACTTGGTATTTTTGAACTCCTCTCATGTGTAGAAACTTAAAAATGTTCATCTTATTTGTATAAGTTGAAACAGTCCCGAAATAATTGAGTGGCGGTGCTAACCAAAAACACCCCCAAATTGACGTGAATGGAGTTGCGATTTTCGCCCTACGTGAGATTTAGTATTCAAACTTGGTATTTTTGAACTCCTCTCATGTGTAGAAACTTAAAAATGTTCATCTTATTTGCATAAGTTGAAACAGTCCCGAAATAATTGAGTGGCCGTGCTAACCAAAAACACCCCCAAGTTGACGTGAATGGAGTTGCGATTTTCGCCCTACGTGAGATTTAGTATTCAAACTTGGTATTTTTGAACTCCTCTCATGTGTAGAAACTTAAAAATGTTCATCTTATCTGTATAAGTTGAAACAGTCCCGAAATAATTGAGTGGCGGTGCTAACCAAAAACACCCCCAAGTTGACGTGAATGGAGTTGCGAGTTTCTACTCGCAACTCCATTCACGTCACACATGAGAGGTTTCTACACATGAGAGGAGTTCAAAAATACCAAGTTTGAATACTAAATCCCACGTAGGGCGAAAATCGCAACTCCATTCACGTCAACTTGGGGGTGTTTTTGGTTAGCACCGCCACTCAATTATTTTGGGACTGTTTCAACTTATGCAAATAAGATGAACATTTTCAAGTTTCTACACATGAGAGGAGTTCAAAAATACCAAGTTTGAACACTAAATCTCACGTAGGGCAAAAATCGCAATTCCATTCACGTCAACTTGGGGGTGTTTTTGGTTAGCACCGCCACTCAATTATTTCGGGACTGTTTCAACTTATGAAAATAAGATGAACATTTTTGAGTTTCTACACATGAGAGAAGTTCAAAAATACCAAGTTTGAACACTAAATCCCACGTAGGGCGAAAATCGCAACTCCATTCACGTCAACTTGGGGGTGTTTTTGGTTAGCACCGCCACTCAATTATTTCGGGACTGTTTCAACTTATACAAATAAGATGAACATTTTTAAGTTTCTACACATGAGAGGAGTTCAAAAATACCAAGTTTGAATACTAAATCTCACGTAGGGCGAAAATCGCAACTCCATTCACGTTTCTACACATGAGAGGAGTTCAAAAATAACAAGTTTGAACACTAAATCCCACGTAGGGCGAAAATCGCAACTCCATTCACGTCAACTTGGGGGTGTTTTTGGTTAGCACCGCCACTCAATTATTTCGGGACTGTTTCAACTTATGCTAATGAGATAAACATTTTTAAGTTTCTACACATGAGAGGAGTTCAAAAATACCAAGTTTGAACACTAAATCTCACGTAGGGCGAAAATCGCAACTCCATTCACGTTTCTACACATGAGAGGAGTTCAAAAATAACAAGTTTGAACACTAAATCCCACGTAGGGCGAAAATCGCAACTCCATTCACGTTTCTACACATGAGAGGAGTTCAAAAATAACAAGTTTGAACACTAAATCCCACGTAGGGCGAAAATCGCAACTCCATTCACGTCAACTTGGGGGTGTTTTTGGTTAGCACCGCCACTCAATTATTTCGGGACTGTTTCAACTTATGCTAATAAGATGAACATTTTTGAGTTTCTACACATGAGAGAAGTTCAAAAATACCAAGTTTGAACACTAAATCCCACGTAGGGCGAAAATCGCAACTCCATTCACGTCAACTTGGGGGTGTTTTTGGTTAGCACCGCCACTCAATTATTTCGGGACTGTTTCAACTTATGCTAATAAGATGAACATTTACGAGTTTCTACACATGAGAGGAGTTCAAAAATACCAAGTTTGAACACTAAATCTCACGTAGGGCGAAAATCGCAACTCCATTCACGTCAACTTGGGGGTGTTTTTGGTTAGCACCGCCACTCAATTATTTCGGGACTGTTTCAACTTATGCTAATAAGATGCACATTTTTAAGTTTCTACACATGAGAGGAGTTCAAAAATACCAAGTTTGAATACTAAATCTCACGTAGGGCGAAAATCGCAACTCCATTCACGTCAATTTGGGGGTGTTTTTGGTTAGCACCGCCACTCAATTATTTCAGGACTGTTTCAACTTATGCTAATAAGATGAACATTTTTGAGTTTCTACACATGAGAGGAGTTCAAAAATACCAAGTTTGAACACTAAATCTCACGTAGGGCGAAAATCGCAACTCCATTCACGTCAATTTGGGGGTGTTTTTGGTTAGCACCGCCACTCAATTATTTCGGGACTGTTTCAACTTATGCTAATAAGATGAACATTTTTGAGTTTCTACACATGAGAGAAGTTCAAAAATACCAAGTTTGAACACTAAATCCCACGTAGGGCGAAAATCGCAACTCCATTCACGTCAACTTGGGGGTGTTTTTGGTTAGCACCGCCACTCAATTATTTCGGGACTGTTTTAACTTATGCTAATAAGATGAACATTTACGAGTTTCTACACATGAGAGGAGTTCAAAAATACCAAGTTTGAACACTAAATCTCACGTAGGGCGAAAATCGCAACTCCATTCACGTCAACTTGGGGGTGTTTTTGGTTAGCACCGCCACTCAATTATTTCGGGACTGTTTCAACTTATGCTAATAAGATGCACATTTTTAAGTTTCTACACATGAGAGGAGTTCAAAAATACCAAGTTTGAATACTGAATCTCACGTAGGGCGAAAATCGCAACTCCATTCACGTTAATTTGGGGGTGTTTTTGGTTAGCACCGCCACTCAATTATTTCAGGACTGTTTCAAATTATGCTAATAAGATGAACATTTTTGAGTTTCTACACATGAGAGGAGTTCAAAAATACCAAGTTTGAACACTAAATCTCACGTAGGGCAAAAATCGCAACTCCATTCACGTCAATTTGGGGGTGTTTTTGGTTAGCACCGCCACTCAATTATTTCGGGACTGTTTGAACTTATGCTAATAAGATGAACATTTTTGAGTTTCTACACATGAGGGGAGTTCAAAAATACCAAGTTTGAACACTAATTCTCACGTAGGGCAAAAATCGCAACTCCATTCACGTCAATTTGGGGGTGTTTTTGGTTAGCACCGCCACTCAATTATTTCGGGACTGTTTCAACTTATGCTAATAAGATGAACATTTTTAAGTTTCTACACATGAGAGGAGTTCAAAAATACCAAGTTTGAATACTAAATCTCACGTAGGGCGAAAATCGCAACTCCATTCACGTTAATTTGGGGGTGTTTTTGGTTAGCACCGCCACTCAATTATTTCAGGACTGTTTCAAATTATGCTAATAAGATGAACATTTTTGAGTTTCTACACATGAGAGGAGTTCAAAAATACCAAGTTTGAACACTAAATCTCACGTAGGGCAAAAATCGCAACTCCATTCACGTCAATTTGGGGGTGTTTTTGGTTAGCACCGCCACTCAATTATTTCGGGACTGTTTGAACTTATGCTAATAAGATGAACATTTTTGAGTTTCTACACATGAGGGGAGTTCAAAAATACCAAGTTTGAATACTAAATCTCACGTAGGGCGAAAATCGCAACTCCATTCACGTCAACTTGGGGGTGTTTTGGGTTAGCACCGCCACTCAATTATTTCGGGACTGTTTCAACTCATGCTAATAAGATGAACATTTTTGAGTTTCTACACATGAGGGGAGTTCAAAAATACCAAGTTTGAATACTAAATCTCACGTAGGGCGAAAATCGCAACTCCATTCACGTCAACTTGGGGGTGTTTTTGGTTAGCACCGCCACTCAATTATTTCGGGACTGTTTCAACTTATGCAAATAAGATGAACATTTTTAAGTTTCTACACATGAGAGGAGTTCAAAAATACCAAGTTTGAATACTAAATCCCACGTAGGGCGAAAATCGCAACTCCATTCACGTCAACTTGGGGGTGTTTTTGGTTAGCACCGCCACTCAATTATTTCGGGACTGTTTCAACTTATGCAAATAAGATGAACATTTTCAAGTTTCTACACATGAGAGGAGTTCAAAAATACCAAGTTTGAACACTAAATCTCACGTAGGGCAAAAATCGCAACTCCATTCACGTCAACTTGGGGGTGTTTTTGGTTAGCACCGCCACTCAATTATTTCGGGACTGTTTCAACTTATGAAAATAAGATGAACATTTTTGAGTTTCTACACATGAGAGAAGTTCAAAAATACCAAGTTTGAACACTAAATCCCACGTAGGGCGAAAATCGCAACTCCATTCACGTCAACTTGGGGGTGTTTTTGGTTAGCACCGCCACTCAATTATTTCGGGACTGTTTCAACTTATACAAATAAGATGAACATTTTTAAGTTTCTACACATGAGAGGAGTTCAAAAATACCAAGTTTGAATACTAAATCTCACGTAGGGCGAAAATCGCAACTCCATTCACGTTTCTACACATGAGAGGAGTTCAAAAATAACAAGTTTGAACACTAAATCCCACGTAGGGCGAAAATCGCAACTCCATTCACGTCAACTTGGGGGTGTTTTTGGTTAGCACCGCCACTCAATTATTTCGGGACTGTTTCAACTTATGCTAATGAGATAAACATTTTTAAGTTTCTACACATGAGAGGAGTTCAAAAATACCAAGTTTGAACACTAAATCTCACGTAGGGCGAAAATCGCAACTCCATTCACGTCAACTTGGGGGTGTTTTTGGTTAGCACCGCCACTCAATTATTTCGGGACTGTTTCAACTTATACAAATAAGATGAACATTTTTAAGTTTCTACACATGAGAGGAGTTCAAAAATACCAAGTTTGAATACTAAATCCCACGTAGGGCGAAAATCGCAACTCCATTCACGTCAACTTGGGGGTGTTTTTGGTTAGCACCGCCACTCAATTATTTCGGGACTGTTTCAACTTATACAAATAAGATGAACATTTTTAAGTTTCTACACATGAGAGGAGTTCAAAAATACCAAGTTTGAACACTAAATCCCACGTAGGGCGAAAATCGCAACTCCATTCACGTCAACTTGGGGGTGTTTTTGGTTAGCACCGCCACTCAATTATTTCGGGACTGTTTCAACTTATGCTAATGAGATAAACATTTTTAAGTTTCTACACATGAGAGGAGTTCAAAAATACCAAGTTTGAACACTAAATCTCACGTAGGGCGAAAATCGCAACTCCATTCACGTTTCTACACATGAGAGGAGTTCAAAAATAACAAGTTTGAACACTAAATCCCACGTAGGGCGAAAATCGCAACTCCATTCACGTCAACTTGGGGGTGTTTTTGGTTAGCACCGCCACTCAATTATTTCGGGACTGTTTCAACTTATGCTAATGAGATAAACATTTTTAAGTTTCTACACATGAGAGGAGTTCAAAAATACCAAGTTTGAACACTAAATCTCACGTAGGGCGAAAATCGCAACTCCATTCACGTTTCTACACATGAGAGGAGTTCAAAAATAACAAGTTTGAACACTAAATCCCACGTAGGGCGAAAATCGCAACTCCATTCACGTCAACTTGGGGGTGTTTTTGGTTAGCACCGCCACTCAATTATTTCGGGACTGTTTCAACTTATGCTAATAAGATGAACATTTTTGAGTTTCTACACATGAGAGAAGTTCAAAAATACCAAGTTTGAACACTAAATCCCACGTAGGGCGAAAATCGCAACTCCATTCACGTCAACTTGGGGGTGTTTTTGGTTAGCACCGCCACTCAATTATTTCGGGACTGTTTCAACTTATGCTAATAAGATGAACATTTACGAGTTTCTACACATGAGAGGAGTTCAAAAATACCAAGTTTGAACACTAAATCTCACGTAGGGCGAAAATCGCAACTCCATTCACGTCAACTTGGGGGTGTTTTTGGTTAGCACCGCCACTCAATTATTTCGGGACTGTTTCAACTTATGCTAATAAGATGCACATTTTTAAGTTTCTACACATGAGAGGAGTTCAAAAATACCAAGTTTGAATACTAAATCTCACGTAGGGCGAAAATCGCAACTCCATTCACGTCATTTGGGGGTGTTTTTGGTTAGCACCGCCACTCAATTATTTCAGGACTGTTTCAACTTATGCTAATAAGATGAACATTTTTGAGTTTCTACACATGAGAGGAGTTCAAAAATACCAAGTTTGAACACTAAATCTCACGTAGGGCGAAAATCGCAACTCCATTCACGTCAATTTGGGGGTGTTTTTGGTTAGCACCGCCACTCAATTATTTCGGGACTGTTTTAACTTATGCTAATAAGATGAACATTTACGAGTTTCTACACATGAGAGGAGTTCAAAAATACCAAGTTTGAACACTAAATCTCACGTAGGGCGAAAATCGCAACTCCATTCACGTCAACTTGGGGGTGTTTTTGGTTAGCACCGCCACTCAATTATTTCGGGACTGTTTCAACTTATGCTAATAAGATGCACATTTTTAAGTTTCTACACATGAGAGGAGTTCAAAAATACCAAGTTTGAATACTGAATCTCACGTAGGGCGAAAATCGCAACTCCATTCACGTTTCTACACATGAGAGGAGTTCAAAAATAACAAGTTTGAACACTAAATCCCACGTAGGGCGAAAATCGCAACTCCATTCACGTCAACTTGGGGGTGTTTTTGGTTAGCACCGCCACTCAATTATTTCGGGACTGTTTCAACTTATGCTAATGAGATAAACATTTTTAAGTTTCTACACATGAGAGGAGTTCAAAAATACCAAGTTTGAACACTAAATCTCACGTAGGGCGAAAATCGCAACTCCATTCACGTTTCTACACATGAGAGGAGTTCAAAAATAACAAGTTTGAACACTAAATCCCACGTAGGGCGAAAATCGCAACTCCATTCACGTCAACTTGGGGGTGTTTTTGGTTAGCACCGCCACTCAATTATTTCGGGACTGTTTCAACTTATGCTAATAAGATGAACATTTTTGAGTTTCTACACATGAGAGAAGTTCAAAAATACCAAGTTTGAACACTAAATCCCACGTAGGGCGAAAATCGCAACTCCATTCACGTCAACTTGGGGGTGTTTTTGGTTAGCACCGCCACTCAATTATTTCGGGACTGTTTCAACTTATGCTAATAAGATGAACATTTACGAGTTTCTACACATGAGAGGAGTTCAAAAATACCAAGTTTGAACACTAAATCTCACGTAGGGCGAAAATCGCAACTCCATTCACGTCAACTTGGGGGTGTTTTTGGTTAGCACCGCCACTCAATTATTTCGGGACTGTTTCAACTTATGCTAATAAGATGCACATTTTTAAGTTTCTACACATGAGAGGAGTTCAAAAATACCAAGTTTGAATACTAAATCTCACGTAGGGCGAAAATCGCAACTCCATTCACGTCATTTGGGGGTGTTTTTGGTTAGCACCGCCACTCAATTATTTCAGGACTGTTTCAACTTATGCTAATAAGATGAACATTTTTGAGTTTCTACACATGAGAGGAGTTCAAAAATACCAAGTTTGAACACTAAATCTCACGTAGGGCGAAAATCGCAACTCCATTCACGTCAATTTGGGGGTGTTTTTGGTTAGCACCGCCACTCAATTATTTCGGGACTGTTTTAACTTATGCTAATAAGATGAACATTTACGAGTTTCTACACATGAGAGGAGTTCAAAAATACCAAGTTTGAACACTAAATCTCACGTAGGGCGAAAATCGCAACTCCATTCACGTCAACTTGGGGGTGTTTTTGGTTAGCACCGCCACTCAATTATTTCGGGACTGTTTCAACTTATGCTAATAAGATGCACATTTTTAAGTTTCTACACATGAGAGGAGTTCAAAAATACCAAGTTTGAATACTGAATCTCACGTAGGGCGAAAATCGCAACTCCATTCACGTTAATTTGGGGGTGTTTTTGGTTAGCACCGCCACTCAATTATTTCAGGACTGTTTCAACTTATGCTAATAAGATGAACATTTTTGAGTTTCTACACATGAGAGGAGTTCAAAAATACCAAGTTTGAACACTAAATCTCACGTAGGGCAAAAATCGCAACTCCATTCACGTCAATTTGGGGGTGTTTTTGGTTAGCACCGCCACTCAATTATTTCGGGACTGTTTCAACTTATGCTAATAAGATGAACATTTTTGAGTTTCAACACATGAGGGGAGTTCAAAAATACCAAGTTTGAATACTAAATCTCACGTAGGGCGAAAAGCGCAACTCCATTCACGTCAACTTGGGGGTGTTTTGGGTTAGCACCGCCACTCAATTATTTCGGGACTGTTTCAACTCATGCTAATAAGATGCACATTTTTAAGTTTCTACACATGAGAGGAGTTCAAAAATACCAAGTTTGAATACTAAATCTCACGTAGGGCGAAAATCGCAACTCCATTCACGTCATTTGGGGGTGTTTTTGGTTAGCACCGCCACTCAATTATTTCAGGACTGTTTCAACTTATGCTAATAAGATGAACATTTTTGAGTTTCTACACATGAGAGGAGTTCAAAAATACCAAGTTTGAACACTAAATCTCACGTAGGGCGAAAATCGCAACTCCATTCACGTCAATTTGGGGGTGTTTTTGGTTAGCACCGCCACTCAATTATTTCGGGACTGTTTCAACTTATGCTAATAAGATGAACATTTTTGAGTTTCTACACATGAGAGAAGTTCAAAAATACCAAGTTTGAACACTAAATCCCACGTAGGGCGAAAATCGCAACTCCATTCACGTCAACTTGGGGGTGTTTTTGGTTAGCACCGCCACTCAATTATTTCGGGACTGTTTTAACTTATGCTAATAAGATGAACATTTACGAGTTTCTACACATGAGAGGAGTTCAAAAATACCAAGTTTGAACACTAAATCTCACGTAGGGCGAAAATCGCAACTCCATTCACGTCAACTTGGGGGTGTTTTTGGTTAGCACCGCCACTCAATTATTTCGGGACTGTTTCAACTTATGCTAATAAGATGCACATTTTTAAGTTTCTACACATGAGAGGAGTTCAAAAATACCAAGTTTGAATACTGAATCTCACGTAGGGCGAAAATCGCAACTCCATTCACATTAATTTGGGGGTGTTTTTGGTTAGCACCGCCACTCAATTATTTCAGGACTGTTTCAACTTATGCTAATAAGATGAACATTTTTGAGTTTCTACACATGAGAGGAGTTCAAAAATACCAAGTTTGAACACTAAATCTCACGTAGGGCAAAAATCGCAACTCCATTCACGTCAATTTGGGGGTGTTTTTGGTTAGCACCGCCACTCAATTATTTCGGGACTGTTTCAACTTATGCTAATAAGATGAACATTTTTGAGTTTCTACACATGAGGGGAGTTCAAAAATACCAAGTTTGAATACTAAATCTCACGTAGGGCGAAAAGCGCAACTCCATTCACGTCAACTTGGGGGTGTTTTGGGTTAGCACCGCCACTCAATTATTTCGGGACTGTTTCAACTCATGCTAATAAGATGAACATTTTTGAGTTTCTACACATGAGGGGAGTTCAAAAATACCAAGTTTGAATACTAAATCTCACGTAGGGCGAAAATCGCAACTCCATTCACGTCAACTTGGGGGTGTTTTTGGTTAGCACCGCCACTCAATTATTTCGGGACTGTTTCAACTTATGCAAATAAGATGAACATTTTTAAGTTTCTACACATGAGAGGAGTTCAAAAATACCAAGTTTGAATACTAAATCCCACGTAGGGCGAAAATCGCAACTCCATTCACGTCAACTTGGGGGTGTTTTTGGTTAGCACCGCCACTCAATTATTTCGGGACTGTTTCAACTTATGCAAATAAGATGAACATTTTCAAGTTTCTACACATGAGAGGAGTTCAAAAATACCAAGTTTGAACACTAAATCTCACGTAGGGCAAAAATCGCAACTCCATTCACGTCAACTTGGGGGTGTTTTTGGTTAGCACCGCCACTCAATTATTTCGGGACTGTTTCAACTTATGAAAATAAGATGAACATTTTTGAGTTTCTACACATGAGAGAAGTTCAAAAATACCAAGTTTGAACACTAAATCCCACGTAGGGCGAAAATCGCAACTCCATTCACGTCAACTTGGGGGTGTTTTTGGTTAGCACCGCCACTCAATTATTTCGGGACTGTTTCAACTTATACAAATAAGATGAACATTTTTAAGTTTCTACACATGAGAGGAGTTCAAAAATACCAAGTTTGAATACTAAATCTCACGTAGGGCGAAAATCGCAACTCCATTCACGTTTCTACACATGAGAGGAGTTCAAAAATAACAAGTTTGAACACTAAATCCCACGTAGGGCAAAAATCGCAACTCCATTCACGTCAACTTGGGGGTGTTTTTGGTAGCACCGCCACTCAATTATTTCGGGACTGTTTCAACTTATGCTAATGAGATAAACATTTTTAAGTTTCTACACATGAGAGGAGTTCAAAAATACCAAGTTTGAACACTAAATCTCACGTAGGGCGAAAATCGCAACTCCATTCACGTTTCTACACATGAGAGGAGTTCAAAAATAACAAGTTTGAACACTAAATCCCACGTAGGGCGAAAATCGCAACTCCATTCACGTCAACTTGGGGGTGTTTTTGGTTAGCACCGCCACTCAATTATTTCGGGACTGTTTCAACTTATGCTAATAAGATGAACATTTTTTGAGTTTCTACACATGAGAGAAGTTCAAAAATACCAAGTTTGAACACTAAATCCCACGTAGGGCGAAAATCGCAACTCCATTCACGTCAACTTGGGGTGTTTTTGGTTAGCACCGCCACTCAATTATTTCGGGACTGTTTCAACTTATGCTAATAAGATGAACATTTACGAGTTTCTACACATGAGAGGAGTTCAAAAATACCAAGTTTGAACACTAAATCTCACGTAGGGCGAAAATCGCAACTCCATTCACGTCAACTTGGGGGTGTTTTTGGTTAGCACCGCCACTCAATTATTTCGGGACTGTTTCAACTTATGCTAATAAGATGCACATTTTTAAGTTTCTACACATGAGAGGAGTTCAAAAATACCAAGTTTGAATACTAAATCTCACGTAGGGCGAAAATCGCAACTCCATTCACGTCAACTTGGGGGTGTTTTTGGTTAGCACCGCCACTCAATTATTTCGGACTGTTTCAACTTATGCTAATAAGATGCACATTTTTAAGTTTCTACACATGAGAGGAGTTCAAAAATACCAAGTTTGAATACTAAATCTCACGTAGGGCGAAAATCGCAACTCCATTCACGTCAATTTGGGGGTGTTTTTGGTTAGCACCGCCACTCAATTATTTCAGGACTGTTTCAACTTATGCTAATAAGATGAACATTTTTGAGTTTCTACACATGAGAGGAGTTCAAAAATACCAAGTTTGAACACTAAATCTCACGTAGGGCGAAAATCGCAACTCCATTCACGTCAATTTGGGGGTGTTTTTGGTTAGCACCGCCACTCAATTATTTCGGGACTGTTTCAACTTATGCTAATAAGATGAACATTTACGAGTTTCTACACATGAGAGGAGTTCAAAATACCAAGTTTGAACACTAAATCTCACGTAGGGCGAAAATCGCAACTCCATTCACGTCAACTTGGGGGTGTTTTTGGTTAGCACCGCCACTCAATTATTTCGGGACTGTTTCAACTTATGCTAATAAGATGCACATTTTTAAGTTTCTACACATGAGAGGAGTTCAAAAATACCAAGTTTGAATACTGAATCTCACGTAGGGCGAAAATCGCAACTCCATTCACGTCAACTTGGGGGTGTTTTTGGTTAGCACCGCCACTCAATTATTTCGGGACTGTTTTAACTTATGCTAATAAGATGAACATTTACGAGTTTCTACACATGAGAGGAGTTCAAAAATACCAAGTTTGAACACTAAATCTCACGTAGGGCGAAAATCGCAACTCCATTCACGTCAACTTGGGGGTGTTTTTGGTTAGCACCGCCACTCAATTATTTCGGGACTGTTTCAACTTATGCTAATAAGATGCACATTTTTAAGTTTCTACACATGAGAGGAGTTCAAAAATACCAAGTTTGAATACTGAATCTCACGTAGGGCGAAAATCGCAACTCCATTCACGTTAATTTGGGGGTGTTTTTGGTTAGCACCGCCACTCAATTATTTCAGGACTGTTTCAACTTATGCTAATAAGATGAACATTTTTGAGTTTCTACACATGAGAGGAGTTCAAAAATACCAAGTTTGAACACTAAATCTCACGTAGGGCAAAAATCGCAACTCCATTCACGTCAATTTGGGGGTGTTTTTGGTTAGCACCGCCACTCAATTATTTCGGGACTGTTTCAACTTATGCTAATAAGATGAACATTTTTTGAGTTTCTACACATGAGGGGAGTTCAAAAATACCAAGTTTGAATACTAAATCTCACGTAGGGCGAAAATCGCAACTCCATTCACGTCAACTTGGGGGTGTTTTGGGTTAGCACCGCCACTCAATTATTTTGGGACTGTTTCAACTCATGCTAATAAGATGAACATTTTTGAGTTTCTACACATGAGGGGAGTTCAAAATACCAAGTTTGAATACTAAATCTCACGTAGGGCGAAAATCGCAACTCCATTCACGTCAACTTGGGGGTGTTTTTGGTTAGCACCGCCACTCAATTATTTCGGGACTGTTTCAACTTATACAAATAAGATGAACATTTTTAAGTTTCTACACATGAGAGGAGTTCAAAAATACCAAGTTTGAATACTAAATCTCACGTAGGGGCGAAAATCGCAACTCCATTCACGTCAATTTGGGGGTGTTTTTGGTTAGCACCGCCACTTAATTATTTCAGGACTGTTTCAACTTATGCTAATAAGATGAACATTTTTGAGTTTCTACACATGAGAGGAGTTCAAAAATACCAAGTTTGAACATGAGAGGAGTTCAAAAACACCAAGTTTGAACACTAATTCCCACGTAGGGCGAAAATCGCAACTCCATTCACGTCAATTTGGGGGTGTTTTTGGTTAGCACCGCCACTCAACTATTTCAGGACTGTTTCAACTCATGCTAATAAGATGAACATTTTGAGTTTCTACACATGAGAGGAGTTCAAAAGTACCAAGTTTGAACACTAAATCCCACGTAGGGCGAAAATCGCAACTCCATTCACGTCAACTTGGGGGTGTTTTTGGTTAGCACCGCCACTCAATTATTTCGGGACTGTTTCAACTTATGCAAATAAGATGAACATTTTTAAGTTTCTACACATAAGAGGAGTTCAAAAATACCAAGTTTGAATACTAAATCTCACGTAAGGCGAAAATCGCAACTCCATTCACGTCAATTTGGGGGTGTTTTTGGTTAGCACCGCCACTCAATTATTTTGGGACTGTTTCAACTTATGCAAATAAGATGAACATTTTTGAGTTTCTACACATGAGAGGAGTTCAAAAATACCAAGTTTGAACACTAAATCCCACGTGGGGCGGAAATCGCAACTCCATTCACGTCAACTTGGGGGTGTTTTTGGTTAGCACCGCCACTCAATTATTTCGGGACTGTTTCAACTTATGCTAATAAGATGAACATTTTTAAGTTTCTACACATGAGAGGAGTTCAAAAATACCAAGTTTGAACACTAAATCTCACGTAGGGCGAAAATCGCAACTCCATTCACGTCAACTTGGGGGTGTTTTTGGTTAGCACCGCCACTCAATTATTTCGGGGACTGTTTCAACTTATACAAATAAGATGAACATTTTTAAGTTTCTACACATGAGAGGAGTTCAAAAATACCAAGTTTGATACTAAATCTCACGTAGGGCGAAAATCGCAACTCCATTCACGTCAATTTGGGGGTGTTTTTGGTAGCACCGCCACTTAATTATTTCAGGACTGTTTCAACTTATGCTAATAAGATGAACATTTTTGAGTTTCTACACATGAGAGGAGTTCAAAAATACCAAGTTTGAACATGAGAGGAGTTCAAAAACACCAAGTTTGAACACTAATTCCCACGTAGGGCGAAAATCGCAACTCCATTCACGTCAATTTGGGGGTGTTTTTGGTTAGCACCGCCACTCAACTATTTCAGGACTGTTTCAACTCATGCTAATAAGATGAACATTTTTGAGTTTCTACACATGAGAGGAGTTCAAAAGTACCAAGTTTGAACACTAAATCCCACGTAGGGCGAAAATCGCAACTCCATTCACGTCAACTTGGGGGTGTTTTTGGTTAGCACCGCCACTCAATTATTTCGGGACTGTTTCAACTTATGCAAATAAGATGAACATTTTTAAGTTTCTACACATAAGAGGAGTTCAAAAATACCAAGTTTGAATACTAAATCTCACGTAAGGCGAAAATCGCAACTCCATTCACGTCAATTTGGGGGTGTTTTTGGTTAGCACGCCACTCAATTATTTTGGGACTGTTTCAACTTATGCAAATAAGATGAACATTTTTGAGTTTCTACACATGAGAGGAGTTCAAAAATACCAAGTTTGAACACTAAATCCCACGTGGGGCGGAAATCGCAACTCCATTCACGTCAACTTGGGGGTGTTTTTGGTTAGCACCGCCACTCAATTATTTCGGGACTGTTTCAACTTATGCTAATAAGATGAACATTTTTAAGTTTCTACACATGAGAGGAGTTCAAAAATACCAAGTTTGAACACTAAATCTCACGTAGGGCGAAAATCGCAACTCCATTCACGTCAACTTGGGGGTGTTTTTGGTTAGCACCGCCACTCAATTATGTCGGGACTGTTTCAACTTATGCTAATAAGATGAAAATTTTTAAGTTTCTACACATGAGAGGAGTTCAAAAATACCAAGTTTGAACACTAAATCCCACGTAGGGGAAAAATCGCAACTCCATTCACGTCAACTTGGGGGTGTTTTGGTTAGCACCGCCACTCAATTATTTCGGGACTGTTTCAACTTATGCAAATAAGATGAACATTTTTTAGTTTCTACACATGAGAGGAGTTCAAAAACACAAAGTTTGAACACTAATTCCCACGTAGGGCGAAAATCGCAACTCCATTCACGTCAACTTGGGGGTGTTTTTGGTTAGCACCGCCACTCAATTAATTCGGGACTGTTTCAACTTATGCTAATAAGATGAACATTTTTGAGTTTCTACACACGAGAGGAGTTCAAAAGTACCAAGTTTGAACACTAAATCCCACGTAGGGCGAAAATCGCAACTCCATTCACGTCAACTTGGGGGTGTTTTTGGTTACAATACAATACAATACAAGCTTTATTTTTCTCCCGTATCACTGTGTGTTGTGTGAAGGTGTTGTTGGCGTCAAAAGGGCGCTGGGAGTTGGAGGAAAAGAGTCTTCTAGGAAGACAACGGCTATCCTCCAAGAGGCTGTCTGTTACATTCAGGTTGCAAGTCTAAAGTAGATAATTTACGTTTAAAATCTGGTTAGCACGGTTAGCACGGCCACTCAATTATTTCGGGACTGTTTCAACTTATGCAAATAAGATGAACATTTTTAAGTTTCTACACATAAGAGGAATTCAAAATACCAAGTTTGAATACTAAATCTCACGTAGGGCGAAAATCGCAACTCCATCACGTCAATTTGGGGGTGTTTTTGGTTAGCACCGCCACTCAATTATTTTGGGACTGTTTCAACTTATGCTAATAAGATGAACATTTTTTTAGTTTCTACACATGAGAGGAGTTCAAAAAATACCAAGTTTGAACACTAAATCACACGTAGGGCGAAATCCGCAACTCCATTCACGTCAACTTGGACTTGGGGGTGTTTTTGGTTAGCACCGCCACTCAATTATGTCGGGACTGTTTCAACTTATGCTAATAAGATGAACATTTTTTAGTTTCTACACATGAGAGGAGTTCAAAAATACCAAGTTTGAACACTAATTCCCACGTAGGGCGTAAATCGCAACTCCATTCACGTCAACTTGGGGGTGTTTTTGGTTAGCACCGCCACTCAATTAATTCGGGACTGTTTCAACTTATGCTAATAAGATGAACATTTTTTAGTTTCTACACATGAGAGGAGTTCAAAAATACCAAGTTTGAACACTAAATCTCACGTAGGGCGAAAATCGCAACTCCATTCACGTCAACTTGGGGGTGTTTTTGGTTAGCACCGCCACTCAATTATTTCGGGACTGTTTCAACTTATGCTAATAAGATGAACATTTTTTTAGTTTCTACACATGAGAGGAGTTCAAAAATACCAAGTTTGAACACTAAATCTCACGTAGGGCGAAAATCGCAACTCCATTCACGTCAACTTGGGGGTGTTTTTGGTTAGCACCGCCACTCAATTATTTCGGACTGTTTCAACTTATGCTAATAAGATGAACATTTTTTTAGTTTCTACACATGAGAGGAGTTCAAAAATACCAAGTTTGAACACTAATTCCCACGTAGGGCGAAAATCGCAACTCCATTCACGTCAACTTGGGGGTGTTTTTGGTTAGCACCGCCACTCAATTAATTCGGGACTGTTTCAACTTATGCTAATAAGATGAACATTTTTTAGTTTCTACACATGGGAGGAGTTCAAAAATACCAAGTTTGAACACTAAATCTCACGTAGGGCGAAAATCGCAACTTCATTCACGTCAACTTGGGGGGGTTTTTGGTTAGCACCGCCACTCAATTATTTCGGGACTGTTTCAACTCATGCTAATAAGATGAACATTTTTAAGTTTCTACACACGAGAGGAGTTCAAAAATACCAAGTTTGAACACTAATCTCACGTAGGGCGAAAATCGCAACTCCATTCACGTCAATTTGGGGGTGTTTTTGGTTAGCACCGCCACTCAATTATTTCGGGACTGTTTCAACTTATGCAAATAAGATGAACATTTTTGAGTTTCTACACATGAGAGGAGTTCAAAAATACCAAGTTTGAACACTAAATCTCACGTAGGGCAAAAATCGCAACTCCATTCACGTCAACTTGGGGGTGTTTTTGGTTAGCACCGCCACTCAATTATTTCGGGACTGTTTCAACTTATGCTAATAAGATGAACATTTTTTTTAGTTTCTACACATGAGAGGAGTTCAAAAATACCAAGTTTGAACACTAATTCCCACGTAGGCGAAAATCGCAACTCCATTCACGTCAACTTGGGGGTGTTTTTGGTTAGCACCGCCACTCAATTAATTCGGGACTGTTTCAACTTATGCTAATAAGATGAACATTTTTTTAGTTTCTACACATGGGAGGAGTTCAAAAATACCAAGTTTGAACACTAAAATCTCACGTAGGGCGAAAATCGCAACTCCATTCACGTCAACTTGGGGGGGGTTTTTGGTTAGCACCGCCACTCAATTATTTCGGGACTGTTTCAACTCATGCTAATAAGATGAACATTTTTAAGTTTCTACACACGAGAGGAGTTCAAAAACACCAAGTTTGAACACTAAATCCCACGTAGGGCGAAAATCGCAACTCCATTCACGTCAACTTGGGGGTGTTTTTGGTTAGCACCGCCACTCAATTATTTCGGGACTGTTTCAACTTATGCAAATAAGATGCACATTTTTGAGTTTCTACACATGAGAGGAGTTCAAAAATACCAAGTTTGAACACTAAACCTCACGTAGGGCAAAAATCGCAACTCCATTCACGTCAATTTGGGGGTGTTTTTGGTTAGCACCGCCACTCAATTATTTCGGACTGTTTCAACTTATGCAAATAAGATGCACATTTTTGAGTTTCTACACATGAGAGGAGTTCAAAAATACCAAGTTTGAACACTAAACCTCACGTAGGGCAAAAATCGCAACTCCATTCACGTCAATTTGGGGGTGTTTTTGGTTAGCACCGCCACTCAATTATTTCGGGACTGTTTCAACTTATGCTAATATGCTGAACATTTTGAGTTTCTACACATGAGGGGAGTTCAAAAATACAAGTTTTGAACACTAAATCTCACGTAGGGCGAAAATCGCAACTCCATTCACGTCAATTTGGGGGTGTTTTTTGGTTAGCACCGCCACTCAATTATTTCGGGACTGTTTCAACTTATGCTAATAAGATGAACATTTTTTAGTTTCTACACATGGGGAGTTCAAAAACACCAAGTTTGAACACTAAATCCCACGTAGGGGGAAAATCGCAACTCCATTCACGTCAACTAGGGGGTGTTTTTGGTTAGCACGGCCACTCAATTATTTCGGGACTGTTTCAACTTATGCAAATAAGATGAACATTTTTAAGTTTCTACACATAAGAGGAGTTCAAAAATACCAAGTTTGAATACTAAATCTCACGTAGGGCGAAAATCGCAACTCCATTCACGTCAATTTGGGGGTGTTTTGGTTAGCACCGCCACTCAATTATTTCGGGACTGTTTCAACTTATGCAAATAAGATGAACATTTTTGAGTTTCTACACATGAGAGGAGTTCAGAAAATACCAAGTTTGAACACTAAATCCCACGTAGGGCGAAAATCGCAACTCCATTCACGTCAACTTGGGGGTGTTTTTGGTTAGCACCGCCACTCAATTATTTCAGGACTGTTTCAACTTATGCTAATAAGATGAACATTTTGAAGTTTCTACACATGAGAGGAGTTCAAAAATACCAAGTTTGAATACTAAATCTCACGTAGGGCGAAAATCGCAACTCCATTCACGTCAATTTGGGGGTGTTTTTGGTTAGCACCGCCACTCAATTATTTCGGGACTGTTTCAACTTATGCAAATAAGATGAACATTTTTGAGTTTCTACACATGAGAGAAGTTCAAAAACACCAAGTTTGAACACTAAATCCCACGTAGGGCGAAAATCGCAACTCCATTCACGTCAACTTGGGGGTGTTTTTGGTTAGCACCGCCACTCAATTAATTCGGGACTGTTTCAACTTATGCTAATAAGATGAACATTTTTTAGTTTCTACACATGGGAGGAGTTCAAAAATACCAAGTTTGAACACTAAATCTCACGTAGGGCGAAAATCGCAACTCCATTCACGTCAACTTGGGGGGGGGGGTTTTGGTTAGCACCGCCACTCAATTATTTCGGGACTGTTTCAACTCATGCTAATAAGATGAACATTTTTAAGTTTCTACACACGAGAGGAGTTCAAAAACACCAAGTTTGAACACTAAATCCCACGTAGGGCGAAAATCGCAACTCCATTCACGTCAACTTGGGGGTGTTTTTGGTTAGCACCGCCACTCAATTATTTCGGGACTGTTTCAACTTATGCTAATAAGACGAACATTTTTGAGTTTCTACACATGAGGGGAGTTCAAAAATACCAAGTTTGAACACTAAATCTCACGTAGGGCGAAAATCGCAACTCCATTCACGTCAATTTGGGGTGTTTTTGGTTAGCACCGCCACTCAATTATTTCGGGACTGTTTCAACTTATGCAAATAAGATGAACATTTTTGAGTTTCTACACATGAGAGGAGTTCAAAAATACCAAGTTTGAACACTAAACCTCACGTAGGGCAAAAATCGCAACTCCATTCACGTCAATTTGGGGGTGTTTTTGGTTAGCACCGCCACTCAATTATTTCGGGACTGTTCCAACTTATGCTAATAAGATGAACATTTTTGAGTTTCTACACATGAGGGGAGTTCAAAAATACCAAGTTTGAACACTAAATCTCACGTAGGGCGAAAATCGCAACTCCATTCACGTCAATTTGGGGGTGTTTTTGGTTAGCACCGCCACTCAATTATTTCGGGACTGTTTCAACTTATGCAAATAAGATGAACATTTTTGAGTTTCTACACATGAGAGGAGTTCAAAAACACCAAGTTTGAACACTAAATCCCACGTAGGGGGAAAATCGCAACTCCATTCACGTCAACTAGGGGGTGTTTTTGGTTAGCACGGCCACTCAATTATTTCGGGACTGTTTCAACTTATGCAAATAAGATGAACATTTTTAAGTTTCTACACATAAGAGGAGTTCAAAAATACCAAGTTTGAATACTAAATCTCACGTAGGGCGAAAATCGCAACTCCATTCACGTCAATTTGGGGGTGTTTTTGGTTAGCACCGCCACTCAATTATTTCGGGACTGTTTCAACTTATGCAAATAAGATGAACATTTTTGAGTTTCTACACATGAGAGGAGTTCAGAAAATACCAAGTTTGAACACTAAATCCCACGTAGGGCGAAAATCGCAACTCCATTCACGTCAACTTGGGGGTGTTTTTGGTTAGCACCGCCACTCAATTATTTCAGGACTGTTTCAACTTATGCTAACAAGATGAACATTTTGAAGTTTCTACACATGAAAGGAGTTCAAAAATACCAAGTTTGAACACTAAATCTCACGTAGGGCGAAAATCGCAACTCCATTCACGTCAACTTGGACTTGGGGGTGTTTTTGGTTAGCACCGCCACTCAATTATTTCGGGACTGTTTCAACTTATGCTAATAAGATAAACATTTTTGAGTTTCTACACATGAGGGGAGTTCAAAAATACGAAGTTTGAACACTAAATCTCACGTAGGGCAAAAATCGCAACTCCATTCACGTCAATTTGGGGGTGTTTTTGGTTAGCACCGCCACTCAATTATTTCGGGACTGTTTCAACTTATGCAAATAAGATGAACATTTTTGAGTTTCTCCACATGAGAGGAGTTCAAAAATACCAAGTTTGAACACTAAATCCCACGTAGGGCGAAAATCGCAACTCCATTCACGTCAACTTGGGGGTGTTTTTGGTTAGCACCGCCACTCAATTATTTCGGGACTGTTTCAACTTATTCAAATAAGATGAACATTTTTGAGTTTCTACACATGAGAGGAGTTCAGAAAATACCAAGTTTGAACACTTAACCCCACGTAGGGCGAAAATCGCAACTCCATTCACGTCAACTTGGGGGTGTTTTTGGTTAGCACCGCCACTCAATTATTTCGGGACTGTTTCAACTTATGCTAATAAGATGAACATTTTTAAGTTTCTACACATGAGAGGAGTTCAAAAATACCAAGTTTGAACACTAAATCCCACGTAGGGCGAAAATCGCAACTCCATTCACGTCAATTTGGGGGTGTTTTTGGTTAGCACCGCCACTCAATTATTTCGGGACTGTTTCAACTTATGCAAATAAGATGAACATTTTTTTAGTTTCTACACATGAGAGGGGTTCAAAAATACCAAGTTTGAACACTAATTCCCACGTAGGGCGAAAATCGCAACTCCATTCACGTCAACTTGGGGGTGTTTTTGGTTAGCACCGCCACTCAATTAATTCGGGACTGTTTCAACTTATGCTAATAAGATGAACATTTTTTAGTTTCTACACATGGGAGGAGTTCAAAACTACCAAGTTTGAACACTAAATCTCACGTAGGGCGAAAATCGCAACTCCATTCACGTCAACTTGGGGGGGTTTTTGGTTAGCACCGCCACTCAATTATTTCGGGACTGTTTCAACTCATGCTAATAAGATGAACATTTTTAAGTTTCTACACACGAGAGGAGTTCAAAAACACCAAGTTTGAACACTAAATCCCACGTAGGGCGAAAATCGCAACTCCATTCACGTCAACTTGGGGGTGTTTTTGGTTAGCACCGCCACTCAATTATTTCGGGACTGTTTCAACTTATGCTAATAAGACGAACATTTTTGAGTTTCTACACATGAGGGGAGTTCAAAAATACTAAGTTTGAACACTAAATCTCACGTAGGGCGAAAATCGCAACTCCATTCACGTCAATTTGGGGGTGTTTTTGGTTAGCACCGCCACTCAATTATTTCGGGACTGTTTCAACTTATGCAAATAAGATGAACATTTTTGAGTTTCTACACATGAGAGGAGTTCAGAAAATACCAAGTTTGAACACTAAATCCCACGTAGGGCGAAAATCGCAACTCCATTCACGTCAACTTGGGGGTGTTTTTGGTTAGCACCGCCACTCAATTATTTCAGGACTGTTTCAACTTATGCTAATAAGATGAACATTTTGAAGTTTCTACACATGAGAGGAGTTCAAAAATACCAAGTTTGAATACTAAATCTCACGTAGGGCGAAAATCGCAACTCCATTCACGTCAATTTGGGGGTGTTTTTGGTTAGCACCGCCACTCAATTATTTCGGGACTGTTTCAACTTATGCAAATAAGATGAACATTTTTGAGTTTCTACACATGAGAGAAGTTCAAAAACACCAAGTTTGAACACTAAATCCCACGTAGGGCGAAAATCGCAACTCCATTCACGTCAACTTGGGGTGTTTTTGGTTAGCACCGCCACTCAATTAATTCGGGACTGTTTCAACTTATGCTAATAAGATGAACATTTTTTAGTTTCTACACATGGGAGGAGTTCAAAAATACCAAGTTTGAACACTAAATCTCACGTAGGGCGAAAATCGCAACTCCATTCACGTCAACTTGGGGGGGGTTTTTGGTTAGCACCGCCACTCAATTATTTCGGGACTGTTTCAACTCATGCTAATAAGATGAACATTTTTAAGTTTCTACACACGAGAGGAGTTCAAAAACACCAAGTTTGAACACTAAATCCCACGTAGGGCGAAAATCGCAACTCCATTCACGTCAACTTGGGGGTGTTTTTGGTTAGCACCGCCACTCAATTATTTCGGGACTGTTTCAACTTATGCTAATAAGACGAACATTTTTGAGTTTCTACACATGAGGGGAGTTCAAAAATACCAAGTTTGAACACTAAATCTCACATAGGGCGAAAATCGCAACTCCATTCACGTCAATTTGGGGGTGTTTTTGGTTAGCACCGCCACTCAATTATTTCGGGACTGTTTCAACTTATGCAAATAAGATGAACATTTTTGAGTTTCTACACATGAGAGGAGTTCAAAAATACCAAGTTTGAACACTAAACCTCACGTAGGGCAAAAATCGCAACTCCATTCACGTCAATTTGGGGGTGTTTTTGGTTAGCACCGCCACTCAATTATTTCGGGACTGTTCCAACTTATGCTAATAAGATGAACATTTTTGAGTTTCTACACATGAGGGGAGTTCAAAAATACCAAGTTTGAACACTAAATCTCACGTAGGGCGAAAATCGCAACTCCATTCACGTCAATTTGGGGGTGTTTTTGGTTAGCACCGCCACTCAATTATTTCGGGACTGTTTCAACTTATGCAAATAAGATGAACATTTTTGAGTTTCTACACATGAGAGGAGTTCAAAAACACCAAGTTTGAACACTAAATCCCACGTAGGGGGAAAATCGCAACTCCATTCACGTCAACTAGGGGGTGTTTTTGGTTAGCACGGCCACTCAATTATTTCGGGACTGTTTCAACTTATGCAAATAAGATGAACATTTTTAAGTTTCTACACATAAGAGGAGTTCAAAAATACCAAGTTTGAATACTAAATCTCACGTAGGGCGAAAATCGCAACTCCATTCACGTCAATTTGGGGGTGTTTTTGGTTAGCACCGCCACTCAATTATTTCGGGACTGTTTCAACTTATGCAAATAAGATGAACATTTTTGAGTTTCTACACATGAGAGGAGTTCAGAAAATACCAAGTTTGAACACTAAATCCCACGTAGGGCGAAAATCGCAACTCCATTCACGTCAACTTGGGGGTGTTTTTGGTTAGCACCGCCACTCAATTATTTCAGGACTGTTTCAACTTATGCTAACAAGATGAACATTTTGAAGTTTCTACACATGAAAGGAGTTCAAAAATACCAAGTTTGAACACTAAATCTCACGTAGGGCGAAAATCGCAACTCCATTCACGTCAACTTGGACTTGGGGGTGTTTTTGGTTAGCACCGCCACTCAATTATTTCGGGACTGTTTCAACTTATGCTAATAAGATAAACATTTTTGAGTTTCTACACATGAGGGGAGTTCAAAAATACGAAGTTTGAACACTAAATCTCACGTAGGGCAAAAATCGCAACTCCATTCACGTCAATTTGGGGGTGTTTTTGGTTAGCACCGCCACTCAATTATTTCGGGACTGTTTCAACTTATGCAAATAAGATGAACATTTTTGAGTTTCTCCACATGAGAGGAGTTCAAAAATACCAAGTTTGAACACTAAATCCCACGTAGGGCGAAAATCGCAACTCCATTCACGTCAACTTGGGGGTGTTTTTGGTTAGCACCGCCACTCAATTATTTCGGGACTGTTTCAACTTATTCAAATAAGATGAACATTTTTGAGTTTCTACACATGAGAGGAGTTCAGAAAATACCAAGTTTGAACACTTAACCCCACGTAGGGCGAAAATCGCAACTCCATTCACGTCAACTTGGGGGTGTTTTTGGTTAGCACCGCCACTCAATTATTTCGGGACTGTTTCAACTTATGCTAATAAGATGAACATTTTTAAGTTTCTACACATGAGAGGAGTTCAAAAATACCAAGTTTGAACACTAAATCCCACGTAGGGCGAAAATCGCAACTCCATTCACGTCAATTTGGGGGTGTTTTTGGTTAGCACCGCCACTCAATTATTTCGGGACTGTTTCAACTTATGCAAATAAGATGAACATTTTTTTAGTTTCTACACATGAGAGGGGTTCAAAAATACCAAGTTTGAACACTAATTCCCACGTAGGGCGAAAATCGCAACTCCATTCACGTCAACTTGGGGGTGTTTTTGGTTAGCACCGCCACTCAATTAATTCGGGACTGTTTCAACTTATGCTAATAAGATGAACATTTTTTAGTTTCTACACATGGGAGGAGTTCAAAACTACCAAGTTTGAACACTAAATCTCACGTAGGGCGAAAATCGCAACTCCATTCACGTCAACTTGGGGGGGTTTTTGGTTAGCACCGCCACTCAATTATTTCGGGACTGTTTCAACTCATGCTAATAAGATGAACATTTTTAAGTTTCTACACACGAGAGGAGTTCAAAAACACCAAGTTTGAACACTAAATCCCACGTAGGGCGAAAATCGCAACTCCATTCACGTCAACTTGGGGGTGTTTTTGGTTAGCACCGCCACTCAATTATTTCGGGACTGTTTCAACTTATGCTAATAAGACGAACATTTTTGAGTTTCTACACATGAGGGGAGTTCAAAAATACTAAGTTTGAACACTAAATCTCACGTAGGGCGAAAATCGCAACTCCATTCACGTCAATTTGGGGGTGTTTTTGGTTAGCACCGCCACTCAATTATTTCGGGACTGTTTCAACTTATGCAAATAAGATGAACATTTTTGAGTTTCTACACATGAGAGGAGTTCAAAAATACCAAGTTTGAACACTAAATCTCACGTAGGGCAAAAATCGCAACTCCATTCACGTCAATTTGGGGGTGTTTTTGGTTAGCACCGCCACTCAATTATTTCGGGACTGTTTCAACTTATGCTAATAAGATGAACATTTTTGAGTTTCTACACATGAGGGGAGTTCAAAAATACCAAGTTTGAACACTAAATCTCACGTAGGGCGAAAATCGCAACTCCATTCACGTCAATTTGGGGGTGTTTTTGGTTAGCACCGCCACTCAATTATTTCGGGACTGTTTCAACTTATGCAAATAAGATGAACATTTTTGAGTTTCTACACATGAGAGGAGTTCAAAAACACCAAGTTTGAACACTAAATCCCACGTAGGGGGAAAATCGCAACTCCATTCACGTCAACTAGGGGGTGTTTTTGGTTAGCACGGCCACTCAATTATTTCGGGACTGTTTCAACTTATGCAAATAAGATGAACATTTTTAAGTTTCTACACATAAGAGGAGTTCAAAAATACCAAGTTTGAATACTAAATCTCACGTAGGGCGAAAATCGCAACTCCATTCACGTCAATTTGGGGGTGTTTTTGGTTAGCACCGCCACTCAATTATTTCAGGACTGTTTCAACTTATGCTAATAAGATGAACATTTTGAAGTTTCTACACATGAAAGGAGTTCAAAAATACCAAGTTTGAACACTAAATCTCACGTAGGGCGAAAATCGCAACTCCATTCACGTCAACTTGGACTTGGGGGTGTTTTTGGTTAGCACCGCCACTCAATTATTTCGGGACTGTTTCAACTTATGCTAATAAGATAAACATTTTTGAGTTTCTACACATGAGGGGAGTTCAAAAATACGAAGTTTGAACACTAAATCTCACGTAGGGCAAAAATCGCAACTCCATTCACGTCAATTTGGGGGTGTTTTTGGTTAGCACCGCCACTCAATTATTTCGGGACTGTTTCAACTTATGCAAATAAGATGAACATTTTTGAGTTTCTCCACATGAGAGGAGTTCAAAAATACCAAGTTTGAACACTAAATCCCACGTAGGGCGAAAATCGCAACTCCATTCACGTCAACTTGGGGGTGTTTTTGGTTAGCACCGCCACTCAATTATTTCGGGACTGTTTCAACTTATTCAAATAAGATGAACATTTTTGAGTTTCTACACATGAGAGGAGTTCAGAAAATACCAAGTTTGAACACTTAACCCCACGTAGGGCGAAAATCGCAACTCCATTCACGTCAACTTGGGGGTGTTTTTGGTTAGCACCGCCACTCAATTATTTCGGGACTGTTTCAACTTATGCTAATAAGATGAACATTTTTAAGTTTCTACACATGAGAGGAGTTCAAAAATACCAAGTTTGAACACTAAATCCCACGTAGGGCGAAAATCGCAACTCCATTCACGTCAATTTGGGGGTGTTTTTGGTTAGCACCGCCACTCAATTATTTCGGGACTGTTTCAACTTATGCAAATAAGATGAACATTTTTGAGTTTCTACACATGAGAGGAGTTCAGAAAATACCAAGTTTGAACACTAAATCCCACGTAGGGCGAAAATCGCAACTCCATTCACGTCAACTTGGGGGTGTTTTTGGTTAGCACGGCCACTCAATTATTTTGGGACTGTTTCAACTTATGCAAATAAGATGAACATTTTTAAGTTTCTACACATGAGAGGAGTTCAAAAATACCAAGTTTGAACACTAAATCTCACGTAGGGCGAAAATCGCAACTCCATTCACGTCAACTTGGGGGTGTTTTTGGTTAGCACCGCCACTCAATTATGTCGGGACTGTTTCAACTTATGCTAATAAGATGAACATTTTTAAGTTTCTACACATGAGAGGAGTTCAAAAATACCAAGTTTGAACACTAAATCCCACGTAGGGGAAAAATCGCAACTCCATTCACGTCAACTTGGGGGTGTTTTTGGTTAGCACGGCCACTCAATTATTTCGGGACTGTTTCAACTTATGCAAATAAGATGAACATTTTTGAGTTTCTACACATGAGAGGAGTTCAAAAACACCAAGTTTGAACACTAAATCCCACGTAGGGGGAAAATCGCAACTCCATTCACGTCAACTAGGGGGTGTTTTTGGTTAGCACGGCCACTCAATTATTTCGGGACTGTTTCAACTTATGCAAATAAGATGAACATTTTTAAGTTTCTACACATAAGAGGAGTTCAAAAATACCAAGTTTGAATACTAAATCTCACGTAGGGCGAAAATCGCAACTCCATTCACGTCAATTTGGGGGTGTTTTTGGTTAGCACCGCCACTCAATTATTTCAGGACTGTTTCAACTTATGCTAATAAGATGAACATTTTGAAGTTTCTACACATGAAAGGAGTTCAAAAATACCAAGTTTGAACACTAAATCTCACGTAGGGCGAAAATCGCAACTCCATTCACGTCAACTTGGACTTGGGGGTGTTTTTGGTTAGCACCGCCACTCAATTATTTCGGGACTGTTTCAACTTATGCTAATAAGATAAACATTTTTGAGTTTCTACACATGAGGGGAGTTCAAAAATACGAAGTTTGAACACTAAATCTCACGTAGGGCAAAAATCGCAACTCCATTCACGTCAATTTGGGGGTGTTTTTGGTTAGCACCGCCACTCAATTATTTCGGGACTGTTTCAACTTATGCAAATAAGATGAACATTTTTGAGTTTCTCCACATGAGAGGAGTTCAAAAATACCAAGTTTGAACACTAAATCCCACGTAGGGCGAAAATCGCAACTCCATTCACGTCAACTTGGGGGTGTTTTTGGTTAGCACCGCCACTCAATTATTTCGGGACTGTTTCAACTTATTCAAATAAGATGAACATTTTTGAGTTTCTACACATGAGAGGAGTTCAGAAAATACCAAGTTTGAACACTTAACCCCACGTAGGGCGAAAATCGCAACTCCATTCACGTCAACTTGGGGGTGTTTTTGGTTAGCACCGCCACTCAATTATTTCGGGACTGTTTCAACTTATGCTAATAAGATGAACATTTTTAAGTTTCTACACATGAGAGGAGTTCAAAAATACCAAGTTTGAACACTAAATCCCACGTAGGGCGAAAATCGCAACTCCATTCACGTCAATTTGGGGGTGTTTTTGGTTAGCACCGCCACTCAATTATTTCGGGACTGTTTCAACTTATGCAAATAAGATGAACATTTTTGAGTTTCTACACATGAGAGGAGTTCAGAAAATACCAAGTTTGAACACTAAATCCCACGTAGGGCGAAAATCGCAACTCCATTCACGTCAACTTGGGGGTGTTTTTGGTTAGCACGGCCACTCAATTATTTTGGGACTGTTTCAACTTATGCAAATAAGATGAACATTTTTAGGTTTCTACACATGAGAGGAGTTCAAAAATACCAAGTTTGAACACTAAATCTCACGTAGGGCGAAAATCGCAACTCCATTCACGTCAACTTGGGGGTGTTTTTGGTTAGCACCGCCACTCAATTATGTCGGGACTGTTTCAACTTATGCTAATAAGATGAACATTTTTAAGTTTCTACACATGAGAGGAGTTCAAAAATACCAAGTTTGAACACTAAATCCCACGTAGGGGAAAAATCGCAACTCCATTCACGTCAACTTGGGGGTGTTTTTGGTTAGCACGGCCACTCAATTATTTCGGGACTGTTTCAACTTATGCAAATAAGATGAACATTTTTAAGTTTCTACACATAAGAGGAGTTCAAAAATACCAAGTTTGAATACTAAATCTCACGTAGGGCGAAAATCGCAACTCCATTCACGTCAATTTGGGGGTGTTTTTGGTTAGCACCGCCACTCAATTATTTTGGGACTGTTTCAACTTATGCTAATAAGATGAACATTTTTTAGTTTCTACACATGAGAGGAGTTCAAAAATACCAAGTTTGAACACTAAATCACACGTAGGGCGAAAATCGCAACTCCATTCACGTCAACTTGGACTTGGGGGTGTTTTTGGTTAGCACCGCCACTCAATTATGTCGGGACTGTTTCAACTTATGCTAATAAGATGAACATTTTTTAGTTTCTACACATGAGAGGAGTTCAAAAATACCAAGTTTGAACACTAATTCCCACGTAGGGCGAAAATCGCAACTCCATTCACGTCAACTTGGGGGTGTTTTTGGTTAGCACCGCCACTCAATTAATTCGGGACTGTTTCAACTTATGCTAATAAGATGAACATTTTTTAGTTTCTACACATGAGAGGAGTTCAAAAATACCAAGTTTGAACACTAAATCTCACGTAGGGCGAAAATCGCAATTCCATTCACGTCAACTTGGGGGTGTTTTTGGTTAGCACCGCCACTCAATTATTTCGGGACTGTTTCAACTTATGCTAATAAGATGAACATTTTTTTAGTTTCTACACATGAGAGGAGTTCAAAAAAAACCAAGTTTGAACACTAATTCCCGCGTAGGGCGAAAATCGCAACTCCATTCACGTCAACTTGGGGGTGTTTTTGGTTAGCACCGCCACTCAATTAATTCGGGACTGTTTCAACTTATGCTAATAAGATGAACATTTTTTAGTTTCTACACATGGGAGGAGTTCAAAAATACCAAGTTTGAACACTAAATCTCACGTAGGGCGAAAATCGCAACTCCATTCACGTCAACTTGGGGGGGGGGGTTTTGGTTAGCACCGCCACTCAATTATTTCGGGACTGTTTCAACTCATGCTAATAAGATGAACATTTTTAAGTTTCTACACACGAGAGGAGTTCAAAAACACCAAGTTTGAACACTAAATCCCACGTAGGGCGAAAATCGCAACTCCATTCACGTCAACTTGGGGGTGTTTTTGGTTAGCACCGCCACTCAATTATTTCGGGACTGTTTCAACTTATGCTAATAAGATGAACATTTTTAAGTTTCTACACACGAGAGGAGTTCAAAAACACCAAGTTTGAACACTAAATCCCACGTAGGGCGAAAATCGCAACTCCATTCACGTCAACTTGGGGGGGGGGTTTTGGTTAGCACCGCCACTCAATTATTTCGGGACTGTTTCAACTCATGCTAATAAGATGAACATTTTTAAGTTTCTACACACGAGAGGAGTTCAAAAACACCAAGTTTGAACACTAAATCCCACGTAGGGCGAAAATCGCAACTCCATTCACGTCAACTTGGGGGTGTTTTTGGTTAGCACCGCCACTCAATTATTTCGGGACTGTTTCAACTTATGCTAATAAGACGAACATTTTTGAGTTTCTACACATGAGGGGAGTTCAAAAATACCAAGTTTGAACACTAAATCTCACGTAGGGCGAAAATCGCAACTCCATTCACGTCAATTTGGGGGTGTTTTTGGTTAGCACCGCCACTCAATTATTTCGGGACTGTTTCAACTTATGCAAATAAGATGAACATTTTTGAGTTTCTACACATGAGAGGAGTTCAAAAATACCAAGTTTGAACACTAAATCTCACGTAGGGCAAAAATCGCAACTCCATTCACGTCAATTTGGGGGTGTTTTTGGTTAGCACCGCCACTCAATTATTTCGGGACTGTTTCAACTTATGCTAATAAGATGAACATTTTTGAGTTTCTACACATGAGGGGAGTTCAAAAATACCAAGTTTGAACACTAAATCTCACGTAGGGCGAAAATCGCAACTCCATTCACGTCAATTTGGGGGTGTTTTTGGTTAGCACCGCCACTCAATTATTTCGGGACTGTTTCAACTTATTCAAATAAGATGAACATTTTTGAGTTTCTACACATGAGAGGAGTTCAGAAAATACCAAGTTTGAACACTTAACCCCACGTAGGGCGAAAATCGCAACTCCATTCACGTCAACTTGGGGGTGTTTTTGGTTAGCACCGCCACTCAATTATTTCGGGACTCTTTCAACTTATGCTAATAAGATGAACATTTTTAAGTTTCTACACATGAGAGGAGTTCAAAAATACCAAGTTTGAACACTAAATCCCACGTAGGGCGAAAATCGCAACTCCATTCACGTCAATTTGGGGGTGTTTTTGGTTAGCACCGCCACTCAATTATTTCGGGACTGTTTCAACTTATGCTAATAAGATGAACATTTTTAAGTTTCTACACATGAGAGGAGTTCAAAAATACCAAGTTTGAACACTAAATCTCACGTAGGGCGAAAATCGCAACTCCATTCACGTCAACTTGGGGGTGTTTTTGGTTAGCACGGCCACTCAATTATTTCGGGACTGTTTCAACTTATGCAAATGAGATGAACATTTTTAAGTTTCTACACATGAGAGGAGTTCAAAAATACCAAGTTTGAACACTAAATCTCACGTAGGGCAAAAATCGCAACTCCATTCACGTCAACTTGGGGGTGTTTTTGGTTAGCACCGCCACTCAATTATTTCGGGACTGTTTCAACTTATGCAAATAAGATGAACATTTTTGAGTTTCTACACATGAGAGGAGTTCAAAAATACCAAGTTTGAACACTAAATCCCACGTAGGGGGAAAATCGCAACTCCATTCACGTCAACTAGGGGGTGTTTTGGTTAGCACGGCCACTCAATTATTTCGGGACTGTTTCAACTTATGCAAATAAGATAAACATTTTTGAGTTTCTACACATGAGAGGAGTTCAGAAAATACCAAGTTTGAACACTAAATCCCACGTAGGGCGAAAATCGCAACTCCATTCACGTCAACTTGGGGGTGTTTTTGGTTAGCACCGCCACTCAATTATTTCGGGACTGTTTCAACTTATGCTAATAAGATGAACATTTTTAAGTTTCTACACATGAGAGGAGTTCAAAAATACCAAGTTTGAACACTAAATCTCACGTAGGGCGAAAATCGCAACTCCATTCACGTCAACTTGTACTTGGGGGTGTTTTTGGTTAGCACGGCCACTCAATTATTTCGGGACTGTTTCAACTTATGCAAATAAGATGAACATTTTTAAGTTTCTACACATGAGAGGAGTTCAAAAATACCAAGTTTGAACACTAAATCTCACGTAGGGCAAAAATCGCAACTCCATTCACGTCAACTTGGGGGTGTTTTTGGTTAGCACCGCCACTCAATTATTTCGAGACTGTTTCAACTTATGCTAATAAGACGAACATTTTTGAGTTTCTACACATGAGGGGAGTTCAAAAATACCAAGTTTGAACACTAAATCTCACGTAGGGCGAAAATTGCAACTCCATTCACGTCAATTTGGGGGTGTTTTTGGTTAGCACCGCCACTCAATTATTTCGGGACTGTTTCAACTTATGCAAATAAGATGAACATTTTTGAGTTTCTACACATGAGAGGAGTTCAAAAATACCAAGTTTGAATACTAAATCTCACGTAGGGCGAAAATCGCAACTCCATTCACGTCAATTTGGGGGTGTTTTCGGTTAGCACCGCCACTCAATTATTTCGGGACTGTTACAACTTATGCAAATAAGATGAACATTTTTGAGTTTCTACACATAAGAGGAGTTCAAAAATACCAAGTTTGAATACTAAATCTCACGTAGGGCGAAAATCGCAACTCCATTCACGTCAATTTGGGGGTGTTTTTGGTTAGCACCGCCACTCAATTATTTCGGGACTGTTTCAACTTATGCTAATAAGATAAACATTTTTGAGTTTCTACACATGAGGGGAGTTCAAAAATACCAAGTTTGAACACTAAATCTCACGTAGGGCAAAAATCGCAACTCCATTCACGTCAATTTGGGGTGTTTTTGGTTAGCACCGCCACTCAATTATTTCGGGACTGTTTCAACTTATGCCAATAAGATGAACATTTTTAAGTTTCTACACATGAGAGGAGTTCAAAAATACCAAGTTTGAACACTAAATCTCACGTAGGGCGAAAATCGCAACTCCATTCACGTCAACTTGTACTTGGGGGTGTTTTTGGTTAGCACGGCCACTCAATTATTTCGGGACTGTTTCAACTTATGCAAATAAGATGAACATTTTTAAGTTTCTACACATGAGAGGAGTTCAAAAATACCAAGTTTGAACACTAAATCTCACGTAGGGCAAAAATCGCAACTCCATTCACGTCAACTTGGGGGTGTTTTTGGTTAGCACCGCCACTCAATTATTTCGGGACTGTTTCAACTTATGCTAATAAGACGAACATTTTTGAGTTTCTACACATGAGGGGAGTTCAAAAATACCAAGTTTGAACACTAATTCTCACGTAGGGCGAAAATTGCAACTCCATTCACGTCAATTTGGGGGTGTTTTTGGTTAGCACCGCCACTCAATTATTTCGGGACTGTTTCAACTTATGCAAATAAGATGAACATTTTTGAGTTTCTACACATGAGAGGAGTTCAAAAATACCAAGTTTGAATACTAAATCTCACGTAGGGCGAAAATCGCAACTCCATTCACGTCAATTTGGGGGTGTTTTCGGTTAGCACCGCCACTCAATTATTTCGGGACTGTTACAACTTATGCAAATAAGATGAACATTTTTGAGTTTCTACACATAAGAGGAGTTCAAAAATACCAAGTTTGAATACTAAATCTCACGTAGGGCGAAAATCGCAACTCCATTCACGTCAATTTGGGGGTGTTTTTGGTTAGCACCGCCACTCAATTATTTCGGGACTGTTTCAACTTATGCTAATAAGATAAACATTTTGAGTTTCTACACATGAGGGGAGTTCAAAAATACCAAGTTTGAACACTAAATCTCACGTAGGGCAAAAATCGCAACTCCATTCACGTCAATTTGGGGGTGTTTTTGGTTAGCACCGCCACTCAATTATTTCGGGACTGTTTCAACTTATGCCAATAAGATGAACATTTTTGAGTTTCTCCACATGAGAGGAGTTCAAAAATACCAAGTTTGAACACTAAATCCCACGTAGGGCGAAAATCGCAACTCCATTCACGTCAACTTGGGGGTGTTTTTGGTTAGCACCGCCACTCAATTATTTCGGGACTGTTTCAACTTATGCTAATAAGATGAACATTTTTAAGTTTCTACACATGAGAGGAGTTCAAAAATACCAAGTTTGAAAACTAAATCTCACGTAGGGCGAAAATCGCAACTCCATTCACGTCAATTTGGGGGTGTTTTTGGTTAGCACCGCCACTCAATTATTTCGGGACTGTTTCAACTTATGCAAATAAGATGAACATTTTTGAGTTTCTACACATGAGAGGAGTTCAAAAATACCAAGTTTGAACACTAAATCCCACGTAGGGGGAAAATCGCAACTCCATTCACGTCAACTAGGGGGTGTTTTTGGTTAGCACCGCCACTCAATTATTTCGGGACTGTTTCAACTTATGCAAATAAGATGAACATTTTTGAGTTTCTACACATAAGAGGAGTTCAAAAATACCAAGTTTGAATACTAAATCTCACGTAAAAATCGCAACTCCATTCACGTCAATTTGGGGGTGTTTTTGGTTAGCACCGCCACTCAATTATTTCGGGACTGTTTCAACTTATGCTAATAAGATAAACATTTTTGAGTTTCTACACATGAGGGGAGTTCAAAAATACCAAGTTTGAACACTAAATCTCACGTAGGGCAAAAATCGCAACTCCATTCACGTCAATTTGGGGGTGTTTTTGGTTAGCACCGCCACTCAATTATTTCGGGACTGTTTCAACTTATGCAAATAAGATGAACATTTTTGAGTTTCTACACATAAGAGGAGTTCAAAAATACCAAGTTTGAATACTAAATCTCACGTAGGGCGAAAATCGCAACTCCATTCACGTCAATTTGGGGGTGTTTTTGGTTAGCACCGCCACTCAATTATTTCGGGACTGTTTCAACTTATGCTAATAAGATAAACATTTTTGAGTTTCTACACATGAGGGGAGTTCAAAAATACCAAGTTTGAACACTAAATCTCACGTAGCGCAAAAATCGCAACTCCATTCACGTCAATTTGGGGTGTTTTTGGTTAGCACCGCCACTCAATTATTTCGGGACTGTTTCAACTTATGCAAATAAGATGAACATTTTTGAGTTTCTCCACATGAGAGGAGTTCAAAAATACCAAGTTTGAACACTAAATCCCACGTAGAGCGAAAATCGCAACTCCATTCACGTCAACTTGGGGGTGTTTTTGGTTAGCACCGCCACTCAATTATTTCGGGACTGTTTCAACTTATTCAAATAAGATGAACATTTTTGAGTTTCTACACATGAGAGGAGTTCAGAAAATACCAAGTTTGAACACTTAACCAAACGTAGGGCGAAAATCGCAACTCCATTCACGTCAACTTGGGGGTGTTTTTGGTTAGCACCGCCACTCAATTATTTCGGGACTGTTTCAACTTATGCTAATAAGATGAACATTTTTAAGTTTCTACACATGAGAGGAGTTCAAAAATACCAAGTTTGAACACTAAATCCCACGTAGGGCGAAAATCGCAACTCCATTCACGTCAATTTGGGGGTGTTTTTGGTTAGCACCGCCACTCAATTATTTCGGGACTGTTTCAACTTATGCAAATAAGATGAACATTTTTGAGTTTCTACACATGAGAGGAGTTTAGAAAATACCAAGTTTGAACACTAAATCCCACGTAGGGCGAAAATCGCAACTCCATTCACGTCAACTTGGGGGTGTTTTTGGTTAGCACCGCCACTCAATTATTTCGGGACTGTTTCAACTTATGCTAATAAGATGAACATTTTTAAGTTTCTACACATGAGAGGAGTTCAAAAATACCAAGTTTGAACACTAAATCTCACGTAGGGCGAAAATCGCAACTCCATTCACGTCAACTTGGGGGTGTTTTTGGTTAGCACGGCCACTCAATTATTTCGGGACTGTTTCAACTTATGCAAATAAGATGAACATTTTTAAGTTTCTACACATGAGAGGAGTTCAAAAATACCAAGTTTGAACACTAAATCTCACGTAGGGCGAAAATCGCAACTCCATTCACGTCAACTTGGAGGTGTTTTTGGTTAGCACCGCCACTCAATTATTTCGGGACTGTTTCAACTTATGCTAATAAGACGAACATTTTTGAGTTTCTACACATGAGGGGAGTTCAAAAACTTCAAGTTTGAACACTAAATCTCACGTAGGGCGAAAATCGCAACTCCATTCACGTCAATTTGGGGGTGTTTTTGGTTAGCACCGCCACTCAATTATTTCGGGACTGTTTCAACTTATGCAAATAAGATGAACATTTTTGAGTTTCTACACATGAGAGGAGTTCAAAAATACCAAGTTTGAACACTAAATCCCACGTAGGGGAAAATCGCAACTCCATTCACGTCAACTAGGGGTGTTTTTGGTTAGCACGGCCACTCAATTATTTCGGGACTGTTTCAACTTATGCAAATAAGATAAACATTTTGAGTTTCCACACATGAGGGGAGTTCAAAAATACCAAGTTTGAACACTAAATCTCACGTAGGGCGAAAATCGCAACTCCATTCACGTCAATTTGGGGGTGTTTTTGGTTAGCACCGCCACTCAATTATTTCGGGACAGTTTCAACTTATGCAAATAAGATGAACATTTTTGAGTTTCTACACATGAGAGGAGTTCAAAAATACCAAGTTTGAACACTAAATCTCACGTAGGGCGAAAATCGCAACTCCATTCACGTCAATTTGGGGGTGTTTTTGGTTAGCACCGCCACTCAATTATTTCGGGACTGTTTCAACTTATGCAAATAAGATGAACATTTTTGAGTTTCTACACATGAGAGGAGTTCAGAAAATACCAAGTTTGAACACTAAATCCCACGTAGGGCGAAAATCGCAACTCCATTCACGTCAACTTGGGGGTGTTTTTGGTTAGCACCGCCACTCAATTATTTCGGGACTGTTTCAACTTATGCTAATAAGATGAACATTTTGATGTTTCTACACATGAAAGGAGTTCAAAAATACCAAGTTTGAACACTAAATCTCACGTAGGGCGAAAATCGCAACTCCATTCACGTCAACTTGGGGGTGTTTTTGGTTAGCACCGCCACTCAATTATTTCGGGACTGTTTCAACTTATGCTAATAAGATAAACATTTTTGAGTTTCTACACATGAGGGAGTTCAAAAATACCAAGTTTGAACACTAAATCTCACGTAGGGCAAAAATCGCAACTCCATTCGCGTCAATTTGGGGGTGTTTTTGGTTAGCACCGCCACTCAATTATTTCGGGACTGTTTCAACTTATGCAAATAAGATGAACATTTTTGAGTTTCTCCACATGAGAGGAGTTCAAAAATACCAAGTTTGAACACTAAATCTCACGTAGGGCGAAAATCGCAACTCCATTCACGTCAATTTGGGGGTGTTTTTGGTTAGCACCGCCACTCAATTATTTCGGGACTGTTTCAACTTATGCTAATAAGATGAACATTTTTGAGTTTCTACACATGAGAGAAGTTCAAAAATACCAAGTTTGAACACTAAATCCCACGTAGGGGGAAAATCGCAACTCCATTCACGTCAACTAGGGGGTGTTTTTGGTTAGCACGGCCACTCAATTATTTCGGGACTGTTTCAACTTATGCAAATAAGATAAACATTTTTGAGTTTCCACACATGAGGGGAGTTCAAAAATACCAAGTTTGAACACTAAATCTCACGTAGGGCGAAAATCGCAACTCCATTCACGTCAATTTGGGGGTGTTTTTGGTTAGCACCGCCACTCAATTATTTCGGGACTGTTTCAACTTATGCAAATAAGATGAACATTTTGAGTTTCTACACATGAGAGGAGTTCAAAAATACCAAGTTTGAACACTAAATCTCACGTAGGGCGAAAATCGCAACTCCATTCACGTCAATTTGGGGGTGTTTTTGGTTAGCACCGCCACTCAATTATTTCGGGACTGTTTCAACTTATGCAAATAAGATGAACATTTTTGAGTTTCTACACATGAGAGGAGTTCAGAAAATACCAAGTTTGAACACTAAATCCCACGTAGGGCGAAAATCGCAACTCCATTCACGTCAACTTGGGGGTGTTTTTGGTTAGCACCGCCACTCAATTATTTCGGGACTGTTTCAACTTATGCTAATAAGATGAACATTTTGAAGTTTCTACACATGAAAGGAGTTCAAAAATACCAAGTTTGAACACTAAATCTCACGTAGGGCGAAAATCGCAACTCCATTCACGTCAACTTGGGGGTGTTTTTGGTTAGCACCGCCACTCAATTATTTCGGGACTGTTTCAACTTATGCTAATAAGATAAACATTTTTGAGTTTCTACACATGAGGGGAGTTCAAAAATACCAAGTTTGAACACTAAATCTCACGTAGGGCAAAAATCGCAACTCCATTCGCGTCAATTTGGGGGTGTTTTTGGTTAGCACCGCCACTCAATTATTTCGGGACTGTTTCAACTTATGCAAATAAGATGAACATTTTTGAGTTTCTCCACATGAGAGGAGTTCAAAAATACCAAGTTTGAACACTAAATCTCACGTAGGGCGAAAATCGCAACTCCATTCACGTCAATTTGGGGGTGTTTTTGGTTAGCACCGCCACTCAATTATTTCGGGACTGTTTCAACTTATGCTAATAAGATGAACATTTTTGAGTTTCTACACATGAGAGAAGTTCAAAAATACCAAGTTTGAACACTAAATCCCACGTAGGGGGAAAATCGCAACTCCATTCACGTCAACTAGGGGGTGTTTTTGGTTAGCACGGCCACTCAATTATTTCGGGACTGTTTCAACTTATGCAAATAAGATAAACATTTTTGAGTTTCCACACATGAGGGGAGTTCAAAAATACCAAGTTTGAACACTAAATCTCACGTAGGGCGAAAATCGCAACTCCATTCACGTCAATTTGGGGGTGTTTTTGGTTAGCACCGCCACTCAATTATTTCGGGACTGTTTCAACTTATGCAAATAAGATGAACATTTTTGAGTTTCTACACATGAGAGGAGTTCAAAAATACCAAGTTTGAACACTAAATCTCACGTAGGGCGAAAATCGCAACTCCATTCACGTCAATTTGGGGGTGTTTTGGTTAGCACCGCCACTCAATTATTTCGGGACTGTTTCAACTTATGCAAATAAGATGAACATTTTTGAGTTTCTACACATGAGAGGAGTTCAGAAAATACCAAGTTTGAACACTAAATCCCACGTAGGGCGAAAATCGCAACTCCATTCACGTCAACTTGGGGTGTTTTTGGTTAGCACCGCCACTCAATTATTTCGGGACTGTTTCAACTTATGCTAATAAGATGAACATTTTGAAGTTTCTACACATGAAAGGAGTTCAAAAATACCAAGTTTGAACACTAAATCTCACGTAGGGCGAAAATCGCAACTCCATTCACGTCAACTTGGGGGTGTTTTTGGTTAGCACCGCACTCAATTATTTCGGGACTGTTTCAACTTATGCTAATAAGATAAACATTTTTGAGTTTCTACACATGAGGGGAGTTCAAAAATACCAAGTTTGAACACTAAATCTCACGTAGGGCAAAAATCGCAACTCCATTCACGTCAATTTGGGGGTGTTTTTGGTTAGCACCGCCACTCAATTATTTCGGGACTGTTTCAACTTATGCAAATAAGATGAACATTTTTGAGTTTCTCCACATGAGAGGAGTTCAAAAATACCAAGTTTGAACACTAAATCCCACGTAGGGCGAAAATCGCAACTCCATTCACGTCAACTTGGGGGTGTTTTTGGTTAGCACCGCCACTCAATTATTTCGGGACTGTTTCAACTTATTCAAATAAGATGAACATTTTTGAGTTTCTACACATGAGAGGAGTTCAGAAAATACCAAGTTTGAACACTTAACCCCACGTAGGGCGAAAATCGCAACTCCATTCACGTCAACTTGGGGGTGTTTTTTGGTTAGCACCGCCACTCAATTATTTCGGGACTGTTTCAACTTATGCTAATAAGATGAACATTTTTAAGTTTCTACACATGAGAGGAGTTCAAAAATACCAAGTTTGAACACTAAATCCCACGTAGGGCGAAAATCGCAACTCCATTCACGTCAATTTGGGGGTGTTTTTGGCTAGCACCGCCACTCAATTATTTCGGGACTGTTTCAACTTATGCAAATAAGATGAACATTTTTGAGTTTCTACACATGAGAGGAGTTCAGAAAATACCAAGTTTGAACACTAAATCCCACGTAGGGTGAAAATCGCAACTCCATTCACGTCAACTTGGGGGTGTTTTTGGTTAGCACCGCCACTCAATTATTTTGGGACTGTTTCAACTTATGCTAATAAGATGAACATTTTTAAGTTTCTACACATGAGAGGAGTTCAAAAATACCAAGTTTGAACACTAAATCTCACGTAGGGCGAAAATCGCAACTCCATTCACGTCAACTTGGGGGTGTTTTTGGTTAGCACGGCCACTCAATTATTTCGGGACTGTTTCAACTTATGCAAATAAGATGAACATTTTTAAGTTTCTACACATAAGAGGAGTTCAAAAATACCAAGTTTGAATACTAAATCTCACGTAGGGCGAAAATCGCAACTCCATTCACGTCAATTTGGGGGTGTTTTTGGTTAGCACCGCCACTCAATTATTTCGGGACTGTTTCAACTTATGCTAATAAGATGAACATTTTTAAGTTTCTACACATGAGAGGAGTTCAAAAATACCAAGTTTGAACACTAAATCCCACGTAGGGGGAAAATCGCAACTCCATTCACGTCAACTTGGGGGTGTTTTTGGTTAGCACCGCCACTCAATTATTTCGGGACTGTTTCAACTTATGCTAATAAGATGAACATTTTTTAGTTTCTACACATGAGAGGAGTTCAAAAATACCAAGTTTGAACACTAAATCCCACGTAGGGCGAAAATCGCAACTCCATTCACGTCAACTTGGGGGTGTTTTTGGTTAGCACCGCCACTCAATTATTTCGGGACTGTTTCAACTTATGCTAATAAGATGAACATTTTTTAGTTTCTACACAAGAGAAGAGTTCAAAAATACCAAGTTTGAACACTAAATCTCACGTAGGGCAAAAATCGCAACTCCATTCACGTCAATTTGGGAGTGTTTTTGGTTAGCACCGCCACTCAATTATTTCGGGACTGTTTCAACTTATGCAAATAAGATGAACATTTTTGAGTTTCTACACATGAGAGGAGTTCAAAAGACCAAGTTTGAACACTAAATCCCACGTAGGGCGAAAATCGCAACTCCATTCACGTCAACTTGGGGGTGTTTTTGGTTAGCACCGCCACTCAATTATTTCGGGACTGTTTCAACTTATGCTAATAAGCTGAACATTTTGAAGTTTCTACACATGAAAGGAGTTCAAAAATACCAAGTTTGAACACTAAATCTCACGTAGGGCGAAAATCGCAACTCCATTCACGTCAACTTGGGGGTGTTTTGGTTAGCACCGCCACTCAATTATTTCGGGACTGTTTCAACTTATGCTAATAAGATGAACATTTTTTAGTTTCTACACATGAGAGGAGTTCAAAAATACCAAGTTTGAACACTAAATCCCACGTAGGGCGAAAATCGCAACTCCATTCACGTCAACTTGGGGGTGTTTTTGGTTAGCACCGCCACTCAATTATTTCGGGACTGTTTCAACTTATGCTATTAAGATGAACATTTTGAGTTTCTACACATGAGAGAAGTTCAAAAATACCAAGTTTGAACACTAAATCCCACGTAGGGCGAAAATCGCAACTCCATTCACGTCAACTTGGGGGTGTTTTTGGTTAGCACCGCCACTCAATTATTTCGGGACTGTTTCAACTTATGCTAATAAGATGAACATTTTTTAGTTTCTACACATGAGAACAGTTCAAAAATACCAAGTTTGAACACTAAATCTCACGTAGGGCAAAAATCGCAACTCCATTCACGTCAATTTGGGAGTGTTTTTGGTTAGCACCGCCACTCAATTATTTCGGGACTGTTTCAACTTATGCAAATAAGATGAACATTTTTGAGTTTCTACACATGAGAGGAGTTCAAAAGACCAAGTTTGAACACTAAATCCCAAGTAGGGCGAAAATCGCAACTCCATTCACGTCAACTTGGGGGTGTTTTGGTTAGCACCGCCACTCAATTATTTCGGGACTGTTTCAACTTATGCTAATAAGATGAACATTTTTGAGTTTCTACACATGAGAGGAGTTCAAAAGACTAAGTTTGAACACTAAATCCCACGTAGGGCGAAAATCGCAACTCCATTCACGTCAACTTGGGGGTGTTTTTGGTTAGCACCGCCACTCAATTATTTCGGGACTGTTTCAACTTATGCTAATAAGATGAACATTTTGAAGTTTCTACACATGAAAGAAGTTCAAAAATACCAAGTTTGAACACTAAATCCCACGTAGGCGAAAATCGCAACTCCATTCACGTCAACTTGGGGGTGTTTTTGGTTAGCACCGCCACTCAATTATTTCGGGACTGTTTCAACTTATGCTATTAAGATGAACATTTTTGAGTTTCTACACATGAGAGAAGTTCAAAAATACCAAGTTTGAACACTAAATCCCACGTAGGGCGAAAATCGCAACTCCATTCACGTCAACTTGGGGGTGTTTTTGGTTAGCACCGCCACTCAATTATTTCGGGACTGTTTCAACTTATGCTAATAAGATGAACATTTTTTAGTTTCTACACATGAGAAGAGTTCAAAAATACCAAGTTTGAACACTAAATCTCACGTAGGGCAAAAATCGCAACTCCATTCACGTCAATTTGGGAGTGTTTTTGGTTAGCACCGCCACTCAATTATTTCGGGACTGTTTCAACTTATGCAAATAAGATGAACATTTTTGAGTTTCTACACATGAGAGGAGTTCAAAAGACCAAGTTTGAACACTAAATCCCACGTAGGGCGAAAATCGCAACTCCATTCACGTCAACTTGGGGGTGTTTTTGGTTAGCACCGCCACTCAATTATTTCGGGACTGTTTCAACTTATGCTAATAAGATGAACATTTTTGAGTTTCTACACATGAGAGGAGTTCAAAAGACCAAGTTTGAACACTAAATCCCACGTAGGGCGAAAATCGCAACTCCATTCACGTCAACTTGGGGGTGTTTTTGGTTAGCACCGCCACTCAATTATTTCGGGACTGTTTCAACTTATGCTAATAAGATGAACATTTTGAAGTTTCTACACATGAAAGGAGTTCAAAAATACCAAGTTTGAACACTAAATCTCACGTAGGGCGAAAATCGCAACTCCATTCACGTCAACTTGGGGGTGTTTTTGGTTAGCACCGCCACTCAATTATTTCGGGACTGTTTCAACTTATGCTAATAAGATGAACATTTTTGAGTTTCTACACATGAGGGGAGTTCAAAAATACCAAGTTTGAACACTAAATCTCACGTAGGGCAAAAATCGCAACTCCATTCACGTCAATTTGGGGGTGTTTTTGGTTAGCACCGCCACTCAATTATTTCGGGACTGTTTCAACTTATGCAAATAAGATGAACATTTTTGAGTTTCTCCACATGAGAGGAGTTCAAAAATACCAAGTTTGAACACTAAATCCCACGTAGGGCGAAAATCGCAACTCCATTCACGTCAACTTGGGGGTGTTTTTGGTTAGCACCGCCACTCAATTATTTCGGGACTGTTTCAACTTATGCTAATAAGATGAACATTTTTAAGTTTCTACACATGAGAGGAGTTCAAAAATACCAAGTTTGAACACTAAATCTCACGTAGGGCGAAAATCGCAACTCCATTCACGTCAACTTGGGGGTGTTTTTGGTTAGCACCGCCACTCAATTATTTCGGGACTGTTTCAACTTATGCTAATAAGATGAACATTTTTAAGTTTCTACGCATGAGAGGAGTTCAAAAATACCAAGTTTGAACACTAAATCCCACGTAGGGGGAAAATCGCAACTCCATTCACGTCAACTTGGGGGTGTTTTTGGTTAGCACCGCCACTCAATTATTTCGGGACTGTTTCAACTTATGCTAATAAGATGAACATTTTTAAGTTTTCTACACATGAGAGGAGTTCAAAAATACCAAGTTTGAACACTAAATCCCACGTAGGGCGAAAATCGCAACTCCATTTACGTCAACTTGGGGGTGTTTTTGGTTAGCACCGCCACTCAATTATTTCGGGACTGTTTCAACTTATGCTAATAAGATGAACATTTTTGAGTTTCTACACATGAGAGGAGTTCAAAAGACCAAGTTTGAACACTAAATCCCACGTAGGGCGAAAATCGCAACTCCATTCACGTCAACTTGGGGGTGTTTTTGGTTAGCACCGCCACTCAATTATTTCGGGACTGTTTCAACTTATGCTAATAAGATGAACATTTTGAAGTTTCTACACATGAGAGAAGTTCAAAAATACCAAGTTTGAACACAGTTTCTACACATGAGAGGAGTTCAAAAGACCAAGTTTGAACACTAAATCCCACGTAGGGCGAAAATCGCAACTCCATTCACGTCAACTTGGGGGTGTTTTTGGTTAGCACCGCCACTCAATTATTTCGGGACTGTTTCAACTTATGCTAATAAGATGAACATTTTGAAGTTTCTACACATGAAAGAAGTTCAAAAATACCAAGTTTGAACACTAAATCCCACGTAGGGCGAAAATCGCAACTCCATTCACGTCAACTTGGGGGTGTTTTTGGTTAGCACCGCCACTCAATTATTTCGGGACTGTTTCAACTTATGCTATTAAGATGATCATTTTTGAGTTTCTACACATGAGAGAAGTTCAAAAATACCAAGTTTGAACACTAAATCCCACGTAGGGCGAAAATCGCAACTCCATTCACGTCAACTTGGGGGTGTTTTTGGTTAGCACCGCCACTCAATTATTTCGGACTGTTTCAACTTATGCTAATAAGATGAACATTTTTGAGTTTCTACACATGAGAGGAGTTCAAAAGACCAAGTTTGAACACTAAATCCCACGTAGGGCGAAAATCGCAACTCCATTCACGTCAACTTGGGGGTGTTTTTGGTTAGCACCGCCACTCAATTATTTCGGGACTGTTTCAACTTATGCTAATAAGATGAACATTTTGAAGTTTCTACACATGAAAGAAGTTCAAAAATACCAAGTTTGAACACTAAATCCCACGTAGGGCGAAAATCGCAACTCCATTCACGTCAACTTGGGGGTGTTTTTGGTTAGCACCGCCACTCAATTATTTCGGGACTGTTTCAACTTATGCTATTAAGATGATCATTTTTGAGTTTCTACACATGAGAGAAGTTCAAAAATACCAAGTTTGAACACTAAATCCCACGTAGGGCGAAAATCGCAACTCCATTCACGTCAACTTGGGGTGTTTTTGGTTAGCACCGCCACTCAATTATTTCGGGACTGTTTCAACTTATGCTAATAAGATGAACATTTTTGAGTTTCTACACATGAGAGGAGTTCAAAAGACCAAGTTTGAACACTAAATCCCACGTAGGGCGAAAATCGCAACTCCATTCACGTCAACTTGGGGGTGTTTTTGGTTAGCACCGCCACTCAATTATTTCGGGACTGTTTCAACTTATGCTAATAAGATGAACATTTTGAAGTTTCTACACATGAAAGGAGTTCAAAAATACCAAGTTTGAACACTAAATCTCACGTAGGGCGAAAATCGCAACTCCATTCACGTCAACTTGGGGGTGTTTTTGGTTAGCACCGCCACTCAATTATTTCGGGACTGTTTCAACTTATGCTAATAAGATGAACATTTTTGAGTTTCTACACATGAGGGGAGTTCAAAAATACCAAGTTTGAACACTAAATCTCACGTAGGGCAAAAATCGCAACTCCATTCACGTCAATTTGGGGGTGTTTTTGGTTAGCACCGCCACTCAATTATTTCGGGACTGTTTCAACTTATGCTAATAAGATGAACATTTTTAAGTTTCTACGCATGAGAGGAGTTCAAAAATACCAAGTTTGAACACTAAATCCCACGTAGGGGGAAAATCGCAACTCCATTCACGTCAACTTGGGGTGTTTTTGGTTAGCACCGCCACTCAATTATTTCGGGACTGTTTCAACTTATGCTAATAAGATGAACATTTTTAAGTTTCTACACATGAGAGGAGTTCAAAAATACCAAGTTTGAACACTAAATCCCACGTAGGGCGAAAATCGCAACTCCATTTACGTCAACTTGGGGTGTTTTTGGTTAGCACCGCCACTCAATTATTTCGGGACTGTTTCAACTTATGCTAATAAGATGAACATTTTTGAGTTTCTACACATGAGAGAAGTTCAAAAATACCAAGTTTGAACACTAAATCTCACGTAGGGCGAAAATCGCAACTCCATTCACGTCAACTTGGGGTGTTTTTGGTTAGCACCGCCACTCAATTATTTCGGGACTGTTTCAACTTATGCTAATAAGATGAACATTTACGAGTTTCTACACATGAGAGGAGTTCAAAAATACCAAGTTTGAACACTAAATCTCACGTAGGGCGAAAATCGCAACTCCATTCACGTCAACTTGGGGGTGTTTTTGGTTAGCACCGCCACTCAATTATTTCGGGACTGTTTCAACTTATGCTAATAAGATGAACATTTTTCAGTTTCTACACATGAGAGGAGTTCAAAAACACCAAGTTTGAACACTAAATCCCACGTAGGGGGAAAATCGCAACTCCATTCACGTCAACTTGGGGGTGTTTTTGGTTAGCACCGCCACTCAATTAATTCGGGACTGTTTCAACTTATGCTAATAAGATGAACATTTTTTAGTTTCTACACATGAGAGGAGTTCAAAAATACCAAGTTTGAACACTAAATCCCACGTAGGGCGAAAATCGCAACTCCATTCACGTCAACTTGGGGGTGTTTTTGGTTAGCACCGCCACTCAATTATTTCGGGACTGTTTCAACTTATGCTAATAAGATGAACATTTTTAAGTTTCTACACATGAGAGGAGTTCAAAAATACCAAGTTTGAACACTAAATCCCACGTAGGGCGAAAATCGCAACTCCATTCACGTTAACCTTGGGGTGTTTTTGGTTAGCACCGCCACTCAATTATTTCGGGACTGTTTCAACTTATGCTATTAAGATGAACATTTTTGAGTTTCTACACATGAGAGAAGTTCAAAAATACCAAGTTTGAACACTAAATCCCACGTAGGGCGAAAATCGCAACTCCATTCACGTCAACTTGGGGGTGTTTTTGGTTAGCACCGCCACTCAATTATTTCGGGACTGTTTCAACTTATGCTAATAAGATGAACATTTACGAGTTTCTACACATGAGAGGAGTTCACAAATACCAAGTTTGAACACTAAATCTCACGTAGGGCGAAAATCGCAACTCCATTCACGTCAACTTGGGGGTGCTTTTGGTTAGCACCGCCACTCAATTATTTCGGGACTGTTTCAACTTATGCTAATAAGATGAACATTTTTGAGTTTCTACACATGAGAGAAGTTCAAAAATACCAAGTTTGAACACTAAATCTCACGTAGGGCGAAAATCGCAACTCCATTCACGTCAACTTGGGGTGTTTTGGTTAGCACCGCCACTCAATTATTTCGGGACTGTTTCAACTTATGCTAATAAGATGAACATTTACGAGTTTCTACACATGAGAGGAGTTCAAAAATACCAAGTTTGAACACTAAATCTCACGTAGGGCGAAAATCGCAACTCCATTCACGTCAACTTGGGGGTGTTTTTGGTTAGCACCGCCACTCAATTATTTCGGGACTGTTTCAACTTATGCTAATAAGATGAACATTTTTCAGTTTCTACACATGAGAGGAGTTCAAAAACACCAAGTTTGAACACTAAATCCCACGTAGGGGGAAAATCGCAACTCCATTCACGTCAACTTGGGGGTGTTTTTGGTTAGCACCGCCACTCAATTATTTCGGGACTGTTTCAACTTATGCTAATAAGATGAACATTTTTTAGTTTCTACACATGAGAGGAGTTCAAAAATACCAAGTTTGAACACTAAATCCCACGTAGGGCGAAAATCGCAACTCCATTCACGTCAACTTGGGGGTGTTTTTGGTTAGCACCGCCACTCAATTATTTCGGGACTGTTTCAACTTATGCTAATAAGATGAACATTTTTAAGTTTCTACACATGAGAGGAGTTCAAAAATACCAAGTTTGAACACTAAATCCCACGTAGGGCGAAAATCGCAACTCCATTCACGTTAACCTTGGGGTGTTTTTGGTTAGCACCGCCACTCAATTATTTCGGGACTGTTTCAACTTATGCTATTAAGATGAACATTTTTGAGTTTCTACACATGAGAGAAGTTC